>JABMCL010003469.1:2215000-2217500 GCA_018857735.1 Alviniconcha marisindica | reverse complement strand
TGTGTGTGTTGTGTGTGTGGGTGTGTGTCGGTGTGTGTGTTGCTGTGGTGTGTGCTGTGTTGTGACCTGTGTGTGTGTGTGTGTGTGTGGGGTGTAGTGGGTGTGTGTGTGTGGTGTGTATTTCTGTGCGTGCGTGTGTTGTGTATGTGCATATGTGTGTGGCGTGTGTAGTGTGGCGCGCGTGTGTGTCGCCAGGCGTGCGTATATCTGTGCGATGTGTCGGTGTCCTTGCTACGGCACCAGTGCCCGAATGTGTGACCAGCCACGTGCGCTGAGCTCCCGCCTCAAACTGAGTGTACACACGTCAGGGCGGAGCTGTGCCTGGAAACACGTACGCTTGCTTTCGCGGCCTCGCTAACGGCGTTTTTGTGCAAAAGAATCCTGACAGCCCGACGTAAACAATGGGCTTGTCAGTCAGGTCCAATGGCGGTTCCGCCCTACCATATCTGTGTCAGGCATACCTGCTACCCATTACAGTTTCTGCTGGGACGTTAAGCATCGTTTAACCGTTACGTACCAGTCAGCGGGTTTGGTATCTTAGGAGGTAAGGCGTAGGCTGGTAAGAGGGAGGGGACTCGGTTCGAACAGCTCTTCGGCTCTCGCTCTTCTGTTCAAAAGTTGTAGTATGTGCGCGGACCACTTTCTTGGACTTTTTCCCTCACAGTTAATGAATACACTAAAATGGCTCTCATCGCTGCCCATTTAAGCAGGACGTCATGCTTAGGTGTGTACTGTGTAGCGACAAAGGTTAATAATACCCCTCTTTCCCCACCTCCATTACCACCCTCCCCACAATACGCCTTATGACTCTCTGTGGACGTTTAAAGCACCATGTTTACCTTTACCTTTAGTTATATAGCACACGCCTGGTGTTCATGCAGCCATTATGGTATTACTGTGGAACGTTTAAAGCCACCATGTGTTCACCTCCCATACCCCAACCCCTTCTCCCGGTCTCTACATAGAGGTCTTATGGTTCTGTTGCGGACGTAAGCCACCATGTCTTACTGTACCTTATTACTGGTCGGCTAACAGTGTAGGATAGGTGTATAATCTCCCTCCCCCCCACCCTCCCCGTCCCTTAATAAACCCTTATGGTTTCTTGTGTACGGTTAAGTACCACGTTTTACTTATGCCACAGGGGACCAGTAGAACCACCACGATCGGTGGATATCGGACAGACCAGCCTGATACAGTGGAAACAATGCCCTGCGAGAAAATGTCTATGTCCAAAACCACATGCCATAAGAGCCGTACAATATTGGCACTCAGGTTAAAACCACGTCAAGCCACACACATGCAGGAAACGAATATCTCTCCCACAAGCCCTCTGGACCCTATGCTATATATAATAACCCATTAAAAGTTTTACAAGTAGTATTTCGATTGAAGGTTTTTGTTGTTATGTTGTTAGTTTGTGTTTGTTTTTGGTTGTGTGTGCCACGCTGTGTGTGTGTCGTGCTGTGTTTGTGTGTGTGTGTGCGACGACGTGATAGATGTGTGGTGTGTGTGTGTTTGTGTGTGTATCTGTGGTCTGTGGTGTGTTGTGAGGGGTGTGTGGTGTGTGTGTGTGTTGTGTGTGTGTGTGTGCTCTGTGTGGGGTCGTGAGTGTGGGGCGGTGTGTCTGTGTTGGTTTTGCTTATCTTTGTTTTGAATTCTGTTCTTGTTCTAGTCTTTTTCGGCTCCTAGGGGTGCATAGAACAGCAGCTCATAGGTTCTACACTCAACACAAATTATCATTCCTTATAAAACCATACAAGGACGTTGCCCCCCCGGCTATCAAGTTAACTATATTACGATACAGCGACTGTTAACACATTAGACAAGAACAAGCGCCTCAAAGGCAAATCAAAGTTGTTGTGACTATCATAACTAAGGTGCGCAAAATAGAGATTGACTTCTTTTTCACAGTTTGTTTGTTTGGTGCTGTTGTTTTACATCAAAACATTTGTTTGGAAACGGGTCCACGAGTTCTTCATAGAAATTCACAAGTTTATGTAGCTGCATGAAGAGACTGGGCAACCCTCCCAATAAGTTCCAACGCTGTGCGTTTTAAATCATCAGTATTCTGGTTGTACATTTTCATTGGAACAGTTAAACAAATAATGAAATTCATCTCCTACTTCACCACACAAATAGTACATATTCTTTCGTCCCTTGGAATACCTGACAATCGTCTTTGTTAGATTGGTAGTCTGTGGTTACGAAGTCCAAATTTCAATATTTTTTACCTTAGGGTAGATGGGAGATAGGTTCAATACTTCTCAGAGGGACTAACGGCGTTATATAGGTTCAATACTCCTCAGAGGGACTAACGGCGTTATATAGGTTCAATACTCCTCACAGGGACTATCGGCGTTATATAGGTTCAATACTCCTCAGGGGGAGTAACGGCGTTATATAGGTTCAATACTCTTCACAGGGACTAACGGCGTTATATAGGTTCAATACTCCTCAGGGGGACTAACGACGTTATATAGGTTCAATACTCCTCACAGGG
>JABMCL010003469.1:2205000-2210000 GCA_018857735.1 Alviniconcha marisindica | reverse complement strand
TTAGTAAATTCATAGACGTAAGAAATTCACAAAATCACTAACAATTCCAGTAAATTCAAGAAAATTACCGTTTCACTCAGGGATTTCATGAATTCCCTAAACATTTCTAGGGATTTCGTGAAATTCCTAAATTTGTGATGCTACTTTTCTGCGATTTTACTCAGCTGTAAATGTGTCAGTGTACCTGGCGGCTGGGTAGGAATAGTTCATAATTATGCTCAGTCGTTCTGTTGTGAAAACCACTCATGGCACAGTATCCTACGTGATACTGTGGTCATGAAAATGGCTCACTGGACAACTTTGACTGCAGACTTTTGATGTCGTCAAGCGTGATACCAGCGCTCTGGGACTCTTTAAGTGGCAGGGTGAAGAATGTCAGAAAAGGAGGAAGAGAGCGATGACAAAGGGCGTGGTTATAATTCGCCCTGTTCCGAGGAAAGAGTTTGCATCAACAGGACAGGCTGATCTCGTTGATACGCAGTCCGTGCCAAGCAGCAGCTACAAACAGATCACGGTCAACTGTATCGGGACCATCTCACAAAGTTCTGTGTTCTGCGATCAATGAAAAGCAAACGTCCTACAGAAGTTGCAGCACAGCTCGTGGGTATCTTCCCCCTTCCTGGTGCTCCGGCAATACTTCAGAACGACAACGGCACTGAGTTTACAGCCCGCGTCATCTCGGAAATTAAAGACTTTGGGACTGCTTTGGTTTATGGTTCAAGGCAAAACCCGTCATCCGCAACGTTGAACGATCCAATGGTGACATAAAAGACATGTTGGTGGCCTGGCTTGCTGATAACGACATGCATGACTGGGTTACAGGCATCAGGTTTCTGCAACTCTGCCCATCATTCAGGGATGAAGCGCTCTCCTCTCCATGCTCAGCTTTGTCTGGTGAAGAGGTTCACGCGGGACTCGCAACGTCTTCTCTGCCGCAAGAAGTGCTCAGTAAACTGGACAACGAAGAAGACCTCCTAGCTGTAGTTATGGATAAGCCTTCTACATCAATCAACATTAGTTCCAGCGCCCTCCTCTTTCAGTAGTTTCAGTTTTTCAGCGCCGTTGTTTCCAGTGTACCAGCCATCCTCCGTTTCCAGTGTTCCAGCGCCACTTTTTCCAGTGTCAGTACCAGCCATACTCCGTTTCTAGTGTTCCAGCGCCACTTTTTCCAGTGTCAGTACCAGCCATACTCCGTTTCTAGTGTTCCAGCGCCACTTTTTCCAGTGTCAGTACCAGCCATACTCCGTTTCTAGTGTTCCAGCGCCACTTTTTCCAGTGTCAGTACCAGCCATACTCCGTTTCTAGTGTTCCAGCGCCACTTTTTCCAGTGTCAGTACCAGCCATACTCCGTTTCTAGTGTTCCAGCGCCACTTTTTCCAGTGTCAGTACCAGCCATACTCCGTTTCCAGTGTTCCAGCGCCACTTTTTCCAGTGTCAGTACCAGCCATACTCCGTTTCCAGTGTTCCAGCGCCACTTTTTCCAGTGTCAGTACCAGCCATACTCCGTTTCCAGTGTTCCAGCGCCACTTTTTCCAGTGTCAGTACCAGCCATACTCCGTTTCCAGTGTTCCAGCGCCACTTTTTCCAGTGTCAGTACCAGCCATACTCCGTTTCCAGTGTTCCAGCGCCACTTTTTCCAGCGTCAGTACCAGCCATACTCCGTTTCTAGTGTTCCAGCGCCACTTTTTCCAGCGTCAGTACCAGCCATACTCCGTTTCTAGTGTTCCAGCGCCACTTTTTCCAGCGTCAGTACCAGCCATACTCCGTTTCTAGTGTTCCAGCGCCACTTTTTCCAGCGTCAGTACCAGCCATACTCCGTTTCTAGTGTTCCAGCGCCCTCCGTTTCCATGGGTATCTATTCAGTGAACCTTGCGGTCCCAGAAAGTACCGACACTGAGAAAGTGACGGACATATCTGTGACATATCACTGAACAAACTTTTCATGTCGACGATCAAGCGTGTCGAGCCTTTGTGCATGGAAATCGTGTGCCACAGGCCGAGCGAAAGGTGAAAAGAAGTCGGGTGGACTTTAAACCTGGAAAACCTGGGCCGGACAATGTTGCTGTGCTTATTTCATTAGCTGCTCGTGGCAGAGGTGGTCCACGGAATATGATTCTTGGCATGATTGTCCACAGGGATCAGGACACAGACATCTACAAGACTGCCGTTCAGGCTGGGGTCTTGAACGGCGGGTGCTCTAGAAATCGATTTGATTTGTGGCCCCAAAACTGCTTACTGAAGATCAAAATGAAGAAGACGTCCGTCTCGAGAGGTCTGTGTCTTTGCAGTCAGCAGTCACAATGCAGTCAGCGTCAGGAGGGCGAAATGCTTACCAAATGTAACAGCAGTGGTCAAAACAAAACAAAAGCCAAACAATTACATTTTGCTTTACGTCCACAGAAGCGAGGTTGCTTATTAGGGACGGGGACAGGGGTGGGGATGGGGACGACAGAGTGAAGGCTCGACTGTGGATACCGCCCGAAAAAGACCGGAGAGACCGTGGACCGCCGCCAGAACAATGGAAGTGTTAAGGCGGTGTCCCCTCGCCATTGCCAGCGACTAGGCACCGCGCAATTGCTGTTTCACTACTGCCGTGCTGGGCAGAGTCACAAGGACAATGTCCGTTGCACTGCTGTTGAGGAACAACCCGAAGCGAAAGAAGTCCAACTTTCGCAGCCCAACTCCACCCCCCTCCTCTTGATCTCTTCTGGGCTAACTTGAGGGTCCAGCTCCACCTCCCTCCTCTTGATCTCTTCTGGGCTAACTTGAGGGTCCAGCTCCATCTCCCTGCCCATGATCTCTTCTGGGCTAACTTGAGGGTCCAGCTCCACCTCCCTGCCCATGATCTCTTCTGGGCTAACTTGAGGGTCCAGCTCCACCTCCCTACTCATGATCTCTTCTGGGCTAACTTGAGGGTCCAGCTCCACCCCCTCCTCTTGATCTCTTCTGGGCTAACTTGAGGGTCCAGCTCCACCTCCCTACTCATGATCTCTTCTGGGCTAACTTGAGGGTCCAGCTCCACCTCCCTCCTCTTGATCTCGCCTGGGCTAACTTGAGGGTCCAGCTCCACCTCCCTGCCCATGATCTCTTCTGGGCTAACTTGAGGGTCCAGCTCCACCCCCCTCCTCTTGATCTCGCTGGGCTAACTGAGGGTCCAGCTCCACCTCCCTGCCCATGATCTCTTCTGGGCTAATTGAGGGTCCAGCTCCCCCCCTCCTCTTGATCTCTCTGGCTAACTTGAGGTCCAGCTCCACCTCCCTGCTCATGATCTCTTCTGGGCTAACTTGAGGGTCCAGCTCCACCCCCCTCCTCTTGATCTCTTCTGGGCTAACTTGAGGGTCCAGCTCCACCCCCTCCTCTTGATCTCTTCTGGGCTAACTTGAGGGTCCAGCTCCACCTCCCTGCTCATGATCTCTTCTGGGCTAACTTGAGGGTCCAGCTCCACCTCCCTCTCATGATCTCTTCTGGGCTAACTTGAGGGTCCAGCTCCACCTCCCTGCCCATGATCTCTTCTGGGCTAACTTGAGGGTCCAGCTCCACCCCCCTCCTCTTGATCTCTTCTGGGCTAACTTGAGGGTCCAGCTCCACCCTCCCTGCTCATGATCTCTTCTGGGCTAACTTGAGGGTCCAGCTCCACCCCCCTCCTCTTGATCTCTTCTGGGCTAACTTGAGGGTCCAGCTCCACCTCCTGCTCTTGATCTCTTCTGGGCTAACTTGAGGGTCCAGCTCCACCCCCCTCCTCTTGATCTCTTTCTGGGCTAACTTGAGGTCCAGCTCCACCTCCCTCCTCTTGATCTCTTCTGGGCTAACTTGAGGGTCCAGTTCCACCCCTCCTCTTGATCTCTTCTGGGCTAACTTGAGGGTCCAGCTCCACCCCCCTCCTCTTGATCTCTTCTGGGCTAACTTGAGGGTCCAGCTCCACCCCCCTCTCTTGATCTCTTCTGGGCTAACTTGAGGGTCCAGCTCCACCTCCCTCCTCTTGATCTCTTCTGGGCTAACTTGAGGGTCCAGCTCCACCCCCCTGCTCTTGATCTCGCCTGGAACCCTCAAGCCAAACAAAGCGCTGCAAATGCTTTTAAGCAAAAATAATGTGCAGCGTCAGGTGCGGACCATGGACGCCACACCTGTACAAGCAAATGACTCAAGATAAATCTTTTTACCTATTTCGCAGCTTTTTATATCTCAGTTCATATCTCTGATGAGTTTTAATTATGTCAGTGTCAGTGAATGGGTTATGCTTCATTCAAAATAATTGCTTTCTCTCAAACTATCTTTTCAGTAAATTTACAGAATTTCTAGTCCTTCATACCAGGAATTTCACGAAATCGCTAGAAATTTTTAGGGAATTCATGAAGTCCCCGAGCGAAACAGTAATTTTGTGAATTTACTGAATTTGTTAGTGATTTTGTGAATTTCCTAAGTCTGTGAATTTACTGTAACGTATATATATAATGGACATTTCTATGGCGCATGATCCCTAGCAAGATCTAGGGCACAATGCGCCGTACAAAAAGCTACAGAAAAAGTGTATAAACACATACAATCGACAAAATAAAAAAGGTTTCGGGCCATACGACCGCCAACCACGCAAGAATTTACATACAGCAATTTCAGTAAATAAACCAAAGTTGTCAGTAACCAAACATGACCAAACCCTGATTTTAGCACACATGTATGATACAAGTAGATATACTGCAAATACAAAAATGTACAGCGGGATATTGCACACACACACACACACACACACACACCACACACACACACACACACACACACACACACACACACACACACCAACACACACACACCACACACACACACACACAACACACACACACACACAGGTGGGGCGGGGAGGGGGGGGGGGTAGTAATTATATGCAGATTTGAAGATTTTTTTAAAATTATATATAAACGTAAGATAACTGAGTTCTGCCTCCCTAAGCAACTCAAAAATAAGACGCGGAACCTTTTCACAGAAAAGAGCAAGACAAACATTCC
>JABMCL010003469.1:2190000-2192500 GCA_018857735.1 Alviniconcha marisindica | reverse complement strand
GAGAAAGAGAAAGATAAACTGGCAGCAGACAAAAACAAAGAAATAGAAAGGGGGAAGACAGACAGGCACATAGACAGACAGACAGAAAGAAAGACAGAGAGACAGAGAGAGAAAGAGAGGCCTTTGTTTTTGTTGCCCAGTTGCCCAGGGCGACGGATGTCTGGTTTGCGCTATCAAATTGTGCTCCTTCGTTTGATCGTTGCTCTAGGCATTCGCTCCTGCTGCGCAAAACACGTCCAAGTGTTCCCTATACGAGGTCTGCTCTGTAAGATCTAAATATGAACCACCACAACCGTACGTCAAGGTCACAGAGATATATATGAAAATACACATATTGCTGACATTTCAAATGGCAGTCGGCGACGGCTTTCGTGTGGAGTGAGTGTGTGTGTGTGTGTGTGTGTGTGTGTGTGTGTGTGTGTGTGTGTGTGTGTGTGTGTGTGTGTGTGTGTGTGTGTTCGTGCTGTGTCGTGTGTGTGTGCGTGTGTGCGTGTGTGCTGTGTGGTGTGTGTGTGTGTGTGTGTGTGTGTGTGTGTGTTGTGTGGTGGTGTGTGTGTGTGTGTGTGTGTGGTGTGTGTGTGTGTGTGGTGTGTGTGTGTGTGTGTGGTTGTGGTGTGTGTGTGTGGTGTGTGGTCTCTGTGTGTGTGTGTGTGTGTTGTGTGTGTTGTGTTGTGTTGTGTGTGTGTGTTGTGTGTGTGTGTGTGTGTGTGTGTGTGTGTGTGTGTGTGTGTGTGTGTGTGTGTGTGTGTGTGTGTGTGTGTGTGTGTGTGAGAGAGAGAGAGAGAGAGAGAGAGAGAGGTGGCCCATAGTTTACGGTAACCCAGTTATACATCTTCTGTCAAACCAAAACAAAAAGGGGTCAATTTCCACTGTTTGACGCCGCTGCGACCTTGAAATAAGATCAAGGTCGCTAAAAATGGTACAAGTAGGGAAAGATCCAAACACAGCTATAAACGGTTAAAAACAAAAACAAAAAAACAGGCTAATTTCATAGCACAATTCAAAACCACAAAACGACAGTTAAACGGTGATGGATGAAAATATCGTATTTATCCGGCTGCGGTTTGTTGAATGGCTGGTTTGTCTGGAAGAACGCAAAGCTCGGTAAGCACCACTATCAAACAAACTGCGGTGTTTGTCAAGTTTAAAGAGTCCGGGAAAGGTCCGTTCATTTTGCAGATGTCACAGCCGGACATGTATACGTAGTCAGCTCGTCGGATGCATAAGTACGTAACCGATGAGTCAACGCCCTTAGCGGGAAAACATCCGGAAAATGTCCAAAAAATGCTGCATTGTGCACCATTTCTGTCTGATTTCCCAGAACGGAGATCCAATTTTGGAGGGACTTAGGCAAAAGTCCGTGAAAAAAGTTGATCGACTCTGTAAAACTGCCAGAGAAAGAATTACTCTACCGAAGTGTACGAGCTAATTTGTATCAGAATTTTCCCCGGAATTTCAACGGTATGGCCTATATTTCTACAGTGTAGGCTATATTTCTACATTGTATGCTACATTTCTACAGCGTAGGCTTTTACAGTGTAGGCTATGTTTCTACAGTGTAGGCTATATTTCTGCAGAGTAAGCTATATTTCTGCAATGTGGGCTATATTTCTACACATAGGCTATATTTCTACAACGTAGGTTGTATTAATAACATAGGCTATATTTCTACAACGAAGGCTATATTTCTACAGTGTAGGTAATATTTCGATAACGTAAGCTTCCACAGTGTAGGCTACATTTTGACAAAGTTCTACAACGAAGGCTATGTTTGTACAGAGTATGCTATATATCTACAACGTAAGCTGTGTTTCTACAAGGTAGTTATAGTCCCACAACGAAGGCTATGTTTCTACAGTGTAGGCTCTATTATTTCTATAACGTAGTATAGCCTACGTTATAGAAACAATAGAGCCTACATTGTAGGCTACACAACGAAGGCTATATTTCTACAATGCAGGCTATATTTCTACAACGAAGGCTATGTTTCTACAGTGCAGGCTATATTTCTACAACGAAGGCTATGTTTCTACAGTGTAGGCTATATTTCTACAACGAAGACTATGTTTCTACAGTGTACTCTATATTTCTACAGAGTAAGCTATATACAGTGTAGATATATTTCTACAGCGTAGGCTATATTACTTTAACGTAGGCTATATTTCTGTAACGTAGGCTAGATTTTTACAACAGAGGCTAGATTTCTACTGCACAGGGTATATTTCTACAGAGAGGCTATATTTCGACAATGTATACTGTATTTCTACAACGTAGGCTTCGACAGTGTAGAATATATTTCGACAGTGTATATAGGCTTCTACAGTGTAGGCTATATTTCGACAGTGTATGCTATATTTCTACAACGTAGGCTATATTTCTACACCGAGGCCAAAGAATCATCACTGGCCCTATCGATATCAATGGATATATATAAAACGGGACAGTTCAAATAGAATGGCTGTTCAAAATCGACGTTTGAAACCGCGAAAACGCGATTGGC
>JABMCL010003469.1:2182500-2187500 GCA_018857735.1 Alviniconcha marisindica | reverse complement strand
CACTGACCCCTGAACGTAAATTGTTCCATTCGTACGTAATGCTGCCAAAACTGTTAGTCTGTACACACACACACGCACGCACGCACGCCCGCACGCACGCACGCACGCACGCACGCACGCACGCACGCACGCACGCACGCACGCACACACACACACACACACACACACACACACACACACACACACACACACACACACACATCGGGCACGTTTTTCACGTGTCCTCCACGTGGCGTAGAGTACGTGTGAAACTGATTGCAAGTTCAGTAAAGGTAGACTCTTGAATAAGACTTCCACATGCAGAGGTTTTGTGGAAGTACTTTACTGAGGTTTGAGCATCTGTGCACTGTTCTGAAAGGTTGCTTTACTTTTCAGGTTGAGTATACGTGTAGCGTGAGTAAAAAGATGCTCCGCTGGGAAATCTATAGGTGTGTGTTAATATCAGCAAACCGCTTAAAAACAGAAAGCATGAAACCTGGAGTATATATCAACATGTCTGACATTTGAGGAAGCTGCATTTCTTACCACTCACTTGCGTACAAAAATTACTCTCAATGTTTTGACACGTCATATGACGTAGCATTTAAGTTTCAGTTATAATTCACTGCCATATTTTAAAGCAATCGAAATTTGCAAAGATGAATGGCTGTCTGAACTGTTTGTAGCCTATAGTCTGGAGTGCTTTGACATTACGACAAAGCCAAAGCAAATTGTTTTGTTTTTTTGTTTTTGTTTTTGGCTAGCAAGTGATTCCTCCATTGCTTGTTCGCCTGCTTCCCTGTCTGGTTCTTTGAGTTGAGTAGTAATGTTGCAGGTTTGGGCTTGGTTTAATGGATTGTGTTTTGTCTGTTGCTCTGTTACAGTTGGTTTGCTTTCATTCTTGCTTGCTTTTTCGTCGGTTGGTTTGTCCTTGATGGTTTTCTGTTGGTGGTGGTGGTGGTGGTGGTGGTGGTGTTCGTTGGATTTTTGTTGTTTTGTTTGTTTTGTTGTTGTTTTGTGTGTGTGTTGTTGTTGTTGTTTTTGTGGAGGGGGTGTTTGTTTGTTTGGTTGGTTTCTTTTTGTTGTTGTTGTTTGTTTGTTTGTTTGTTTTTCTTGTTTGTTGTCGTTACTGATGCTGCTGTTCTTGTTTCGTTTTTGTTTTCTGCTTTGTTCGCTTAATATTCTGAATGCTGTCAGTGCAGTGGCTTTGGCTGTCATATTTGGCACAGCTATGATGGTGTAGATGTTCACGTTTCCGGCTAATGAACATCTGCTGCTAAAACCGAGAGGTAGACAGGGTCGGAATTAATTAAAACCAGTGATATATGGGCCGGAAATAAAACTGCGTTATAATACTTACGTTGCCGCAAATCGGCTGTAACGTTGCAACAAAATAGTTTAGCCTCAATGCTTTGCCTCTAATAACCCTCAGCTCATACAAAGGAACGGAAGATCGGGTACTACAGGTATCCGCAAATCGGCTGTAACGTTGCAACAAAATAGTTTAGCCTAAATGCTTTGCCTCTAATAACCCTCAGCTTATACAATGGAACGGAAGATCGGGTACTACAGGTATCCCCTATTGGGCGATTCAGCGAAGCTGGTTTGGTAGAGTAAATGCGCTTTGTAATCTTTCGCGCAAGAAGTCGCGAGAGGTCGCAGCGCACTTCCGGGCCGATTTCTGAGTAGGCGTTGCTTCACGCTGTGTATAACAGTGGAAGTTGAACCTAGAATCGCGAAGCAGTACAAATGCCAATACTGTTGCAGTTGCAAAATTACCGTGGAAAGGGGATGGAGGGTGAAAAAAAATGTCTTTGCGTCTTTTTTGGCTGACCAGAAGATCGCGAGTTCGTAGAAAAAAATGCTTTTGGGGCATCCTATAGCACGAGCAACAAGTTATTACTTATTGCCAGACACATTATGACTACGGGCCTCCAAAAATGCCTTTAAAGTTGGCAGTGTAAAATTCGCAAATTCACTGTCACCGCTTTCCACTGTGAAGAAAGTACGCACCGGAAGTAAAAGCAAATCAAGGGACTTAAGCGATGCCGGGCAGAAGTCAAGGGAGTTATCAACCCCGCCTGAATCGCCCAATAGAATGCAAGACGCAAGACGCAAAAGTTTATTCGCTTGGCCTGTGGCCTTCACAGAGGTTAAACTAATGGTTGCAAACTGTACTTCAGCAAAGTGTTCAGAGGAATATAGCTCAGTAGTAAAGAGCTCAAAGCCAAGCTGACTGCAAATGTCACACTCACTATGCTCTGTCTCTTCTCTTCAACTCACAAGTTTCCTAGGTGGAGTGGAGTGTGACCATCATGTGAAACTAGGTACCGGGTATAGCGTGACCATTATGTGAAACTACGTAGAGTGTAGCGTGACCATCGTGTAAAACTACGTACACACTGTAGCGTAACCCTCATGTGAAACTAGGTGCAGAGGGTAGCGTAACCCTCATGTGAAACTAGGTACAGAGTGTTGCGTGACCATCATGTGAAACTAAATGCAGAGTGTAACGTGAGAATCATGTGAAAATCGGTACAGAGGGTAACGTGACGATCAGGTGAATCTAGGTGCGAAGTGAAACGTGAAACTATGTAGAGTGTAGCACGACCATCATGTAAAACTATGTAGAGTGTACTGTGACAATCATGTCAGACTAAGTACAGAGTGTATTGTGACTATTACGTGAAACTGTGTAGAGTGTAGTGTGACAACCATGTGAAACTATGTGCAAAGTATAGCGTGACAATCATGCGAAACTATCTAAAGTGTAGCGTGACCATCATGTGAAACTATGTCGAGTGTAGCGTTACCATCATGTGAAACTATGTCGAGTGTAGCGTTACCATCATGTAAAACTACATGAGTGTAGTGTGACTATCATGTGAAATTAAAAACACAGTGTAATGTGAAACTAGGTGCAAAGTGTAGCTTGAGAATCATGTGAAACTATGTAGAGTGTAGCGCGACCGTCAAGTGAAACTACGTCGTGTGTAGTGTCACCATCATGTAAAACTATGTAGAGTGTAGCGGGACCATTATGTAAAACTATGTAGAGTGTAGCGTGACAATCGTGTAAAACTATGTAGAATATAGCGGGACCATTATGTAAAACTATGTAGAGTGTAACGGGACCATCATGTGAAACTATGTACAGAATGAAGCCTGACAATCATGTGAAACTAAGTACAGAATGAAGCCTGACCATCATGTGAAACTAGGTATAGAATGAAGCCTGGCCATCATGTGAAACTAAGTACAGAATGAAGCCTGACCATCATGTGAAACTAGGTACAGAATGAAGCCTGACCATCATGTGAAACTAGGTACAGAATGAAACCTGACCATCATGTAAAACTAGGTACAGAATGAAGCCTGACCATCATGTGAAACTAGGTATAGAGTGTAGCCGGACCATCATGTGAAACTAGGTACAGAGTGTAGCGGGATCATCATGCGAAACTAGGTACAGAATGTAGCCTGACTATCATGTGAAACTAGGTACAGAGTGTAGCGGGACCAGCATGTGAAACTAAGTACAGAATGAAGCCTGACCCTCATGTGAAACTAGGTACAGAATGAAGACTGACCATCATGTGAAACTAGGTGTAGAGTGTAGCCGGACCATCGTGTGAAACTAGGTAGAGAATGTAGCGGGACCATCATGTGAAACTAGGTACAGAATGAAGCCTGACCATCATGTGAAACTAGGTACAGAATGAAGCCTGACCATCATGTAACACTAGGTACAGAATGAAGCCTGACCATCATGTGAATCTAGGTACAGAATGAAGCCTGACCATCATGTGAAACGTATAGGTACAGAGTGTAGCGGGACCATCATGTGAAACGTATAGGTACAGAGTGTAGCGGGACCATCATGTAAACGTGGGTACAGAATGTGGCTTCACTATACGCCGGTCTGGCAGTGCCGTCGGGCGATCATCACGAGACAGAGTAGCTTCGCAATGGCCTGACCGACTCCTTATGCTCTAAAAGCACTTCAGAAATCAATTGCATGTACTTTTTCGTTTTCTTCTCTTTTCAAAACTTTCTGCTTCCTTTGTGTGTATGTGTGCGTGCGTGCGTGCGTGCGTGCGTGTGTGCGTGCGTGCGTGCGTGCGTGCGTGCGTGTGTGTGTACGCGTGCGCGCGCGCGCGCGTTTGGGTGAGGGAATGTTTTTATAAATAAACAGAACTTTGCTTTCTATTTACGAGAAATCATGGCGTGAGACGGAGTCGTTTTCGTGCCAAAAATGAATTGGGGAATAATGAAAAAGAGAAACCACACGACGGCTTTGATTCTCTGGCCGGGAAAATGGCAGGCTGGGCATGCTAGATGGATTTCGAAATGTAATCACAACGTCGATTGCTCTCCACTTTACTCGATTGCCTACTGTACAATTTCCTCTGAAGTGTATCGTCTGCTTTAAAGGTTACTGAGTAAAGACTTTGAGCTAAAATATCATCGGAGTAATGTAGCAAGCGGGTTTATAGGCATATTTTTCTTCTTTTTAAGTGAAGCAAAGAGTAAATGATGCGACCCTTGCTGCGAATATTTTTTTGCGATTTTTGTTATTGTTGTTGTGCTTGAGGGGCGAGGGAGGTGGGGGGGGGGGCGAGGGAGGGGGGGTTGGGTGGGGGGAGGGGGGGGCGAAACTCGTGGCTTTCTACAACTAAATCGACTGAAAGCGAAAGATTCGCACAATGTGTAAAACGCAGTCTTTTAAGCGCATTCCGTAAATGAAGGAAGGAAAGAGGACAAAAACTGGTTTTCGTCTCCCGGTAAAGCCATGAATAAAAGCTAGGTGTGTCAAAGATACGGGTTCATAATGAATGTCGTGTGCGAATGTAACTTCGCTTTCTAGCCCCCAGGGGCAAAAGGCTCAATAAAACCTTGAAACCTCAATAAAACCTTGAAACCTCAATAAAACCTTGGGTATCCACAACAGTGATCGTCCACAATGTCACTGATTTCAAGATCATTGTCGACTCTCCGAAATCGTTCTCTTAGGTTTGTTT
>JABMCL010003469.1:2170000-2180000 GCA_018857735.1 Alviniconcha marisindica | reverse complement strand
GTGTGAGGAATGCGGGGGGAGACAGAGGGGAGAGGGGGGAGGAGAGAGAGAGAGATACAGTTGTGTGAGGAATGCGGGGGGGGAGACAGGGGTGGGGGGGAAGAGTGGGGGGGGAAGAGACGGGGGTGAGAGGGAGGGAGTTGGAGGAGAGACCAGGGCTGGGGAGTGTGTTGGAGAGACGGGGGGGGGGGGGTGGAGGAAGTGGGGAGTGACAGGTGTGGGGTGTGGAGTGGGTTGGAGAGACGGGGGAAGAGGGAGGGAGTTGGGGGAGAGACCGTGGGTTTGGGAGCCGGAAGGTGAGAGAAGGGGGGAGACTGAGGGAGGTGAGGAGGGTACAGGGGTGTGGCAGGGAGGAGGTAGACGTTCAGGGAGACATGGGTGATGAATAGGACCTAGCAGATGGCTGGTGGGTCAGGGGCGAAGAGCAAGAGAACTGTGGTGTGAGTGATGTGGGCGCACGGCGGGCGCGGTCCCTGTCAGGACGGTGTCTTCTGTCGCCTGGTTTATGATGCGCTTCTTGCGGCAACAGCGGAGTAAAAAGTATGGCGGGCTAGCCGTGTCAGAACACTCGGTGTGTGTGCGTGCGTGCGTGCGTGCGTGCGTGCGTGCGTGCGTTGGGTGCGTGCGTGCGTGCGTGCGTGCGTGCGTGCGTGCGTGCGTGCGTGCGTGCGTGCGTGTGTGTGTGTGTGAGAGAGAGAGAGAGAGAGAGTGTGTGTGGTTGTTGTTGTTGTTGTTGGTTGGTAGTTTTGTTTTTGTTTTTTCTTTCTTTCTTTCTTTTTTTTCTTTTTTTCTTCTTCTTGTTGTTGTTGCTGTTTGTTGGTTGGGTGGGTCGGTAGGTTTTTTGCTTGTTGTTTTGTTTCTTTTCTGTTGTTGTTGTTGCTGCTGCTGCTGCTTTTTTTTTTTTTTTTTTTGGGGGGGGGGGGTGTTTTGGTTTTGTTTGTTGTTGTTTTTTGTTTGTTTGTTTTGTCACGAGTTGTTTGTACAGCGCAGTGAGTTATCTCGGCTTAGAGAATGGCGCTTGATAAAAATTACCTCAGAAGAGAAAAAGACATTTTCATGATTGTTACTATTAATTACACCTGTCTTTTTTCCTCCAACAAGTGTCGCCTTGATATAACTGTCACAGCTGACTGGACGTTAAAAACCAGTTTCCTAATACTCAGTGAAAAGACAGATTGCTCGATGAAATAACAGCTGGTGTTTGGATGCCTGTACCAGTTGTCTGATATCAAGCGGCTGTGGTAGACTTTTGTCGAAAGCAAATCCATGTCTGCAGGTGGCATATTGTGGTGTAGTTCTTTGCAGTGGTCCCAGTTGGGTGTGCCACCATCTATGTCATGATCCATGGTAATTTCGACATCGTTTTCCCATTGTGATTTTGTGTGTGTGTTCCTCCTTTACCTGGGTCGTTCTATGTCACGTCAACAGAAGCTAAAATGTCACCATTTAATTGCTGCCTGCAAGACTTCGAACAATGTCAGTCAAACGCCATTAATTCTCCTCGTTTGTTGCCTGTGAATACGGAAACGTTTATAGTAGCCAACATAAGTCTCAGTGCTAACGATTCCATGTCACTTATGAAAAAAAAACGAAAGATTTGTGATGTGCTGCTAATAGCGTATAAAATAAACCAGTGTGCCACCACTGACGTCACACTCCATTCACGTTCAGTCAGTGGTGGGCGGTTTTTTGTTTGTTTGTGGTTTTGTTATTGTTATTATTGTTGTTGTTGTTGTTGTTGTTGTTGTTGTTGTCGTCGTCGTCGTCGTCGTCGTCGTCGTCGTCGTTGTCGTTGTTGTTGTTGTTGTTTTGCATTTTGTTGGGGTTTTGTGTTTGTTTATTTGTTGTTGTTGTTTTCTGTGTTTTTTCCTATTTTTTTCTCTTTTTGTTTTCTTTCGTGGGGGGGTGGTGTGTGTGTGTGTGTGTGTGTGTGTGTGTGTGTGTGTGTGTGTGTGGTGTGTGTGGTGTGTGTGTGTGTGTGTGTGTGTGTGTGTGTGTGTGTGGTGTGTGTGTGTGTGTGTGTGTGTGTGTGTGTTGTGTGTTGTTGTTGTTGTTGTTGTTGTTGTTGTTGTTGTTGTTTTTGGTTTGGTATGGTTTCCTTTTTCTCTTTTATTTAACCTAATTATAAGCATGCAATGAGTCAAACATCTCCCTACCTCTACTTGACATCACAGAACCGCCTGTCTATCGCAACGTGCTACAAAAACAGCGTGAAATTTAAAAAACAAAAAGGCATCCGGCTTCTGGTATTAGATGCCGTACATAGCTGCTCAAGGTTCCAGAAACTTTCAACGTAGCCCTCGTATAATCTCCCTGCCCTCGGTGAACACAGACGTTATCTCCCTGCCCTTGGTGAACACAGACGTCATCTCCCTGCCCTTGGTGAACATAGACGTCATCTCCCCACCCTTGGTGAAAACAGACGTCATCTTCCTACCCTTGGTGTACACAGACGTCATCTCCCTGCACTCCACTACAGGCGTCATCTCCCTGCCCTTGGTGAACACAGATGATATCCCCCTGCCCCTGGTGAATGCAGACGTTATCTCCCTGCCCTTGGTAAATACAGACGGCGTCTCCCTGCCCTTGAACACAGACGTCATCTCCCTGCCCTCGACGACAGACGTCATCTCCCTGCCCTTGACTACAGACGTCATCTCCTTGCCCTTGACTACAAACGTCATCTCCCTGTCCTTGGTGAACACAGACGTCATCTCCCTGCCCTTGGTGAACACAGACGTTATCTTCCTGCCCTTGACTACAGACCTTGGTGAACACAGACGTCATCTCCTTGCCCTTGGTGAACACAGACGTCATCTCCCTGCCCTTGGTGAACACAGACGTCATCTCCCTGCCCTTGACTACAGACGTCATCTCCCTGCCCTTGGTGAACACAGACGTAATCTCCCTGCCCTTGGTGAACACAGACGTCATCTCCTTGTCCTTGGTGAACACAGACGTCATCTCCCTGCCCTTAGTGAACACAGACGTCATCTCCCTGCCCTTGACTAGAGATGTCATCTCCCTGCCTTTGGTGAAAACAGATGTCATCTCCCTGCCCTTGGTGAACACATACATTATCTTCTTGCCCTTGGTGAACACAGATGTCATCTCCCTGCCCTTGGTGAACACAGACGTCATCTCCCTGCCCTTGACTACAGACGTCATCTCCCTGCCCTCGGTGAACACAGACGTCATCTTCCTGCCCTTGAATACAGACGTCATCTCCCTGCGCTTAACTACAGACGTCTGGTAAACACAGAAGTCTCTGTTCGCTTTTGTTGTTGTTTTTGTTTTTGTTTTGTTGTTTTTTGTTGTTGTTGTTGTTGTTGTTGTTGTTTTCTGTACAGCGCCAAGAGCTCATATAATTGTTTTGAGGCGCTGTAAAAATAAAAATAAATATTATGTGCCCAAATATATTCACTGTAGTCTTCGTATCCCCCTGCCATTTTAAACAAACGGACGTCCTCAAGATTCCAAACACTTTCCAAAGTAGGCCCCATATGACTCCATGCCCTTGAACACATATATTATCAAGGTTTCGGAAACTTTCAAAGTAACTCTCGTTACTCGTTTTTCGCTGTCCTTGAAAACAGACTGACTTTGTGAAGAGTGCAAAATCTGCCTTCATGTTTCTTTGCCCTTGAATACAACTGACGTTGGCAAGGTTCTAAAAATGTTCAGTCTCATTTCATAGAGCTCTCCCCTTAATCACCGGTGTCCTAAAGATTCCGGAAACTTTCAGAACTTCTCATCGTGTAGCTCCCTGTTTCAAAACACCGACTTCGCTAATACATAATGTAAGAGGATAAGCTAGCAATGATGTTCGCGTGAAAATGCGTCACGGAGTTCTTCGATGTCAGCAAGGCGGTTTAACCAGGTCTAAAAACAGACTCTGGGGTGCGAGGGAGGGAGGGAATAAATACACTCCTTCAAGCTGTACGTAAAATCAGGCAAGGACAGCTTTTCGCCGATAAAACTACGTCAGTCTGGAACGTAAAGCTGTGTGTGTGTGTGTGTGTGTGTGTGTGTGTGTGTGTGTGTGTGTGTGTGTGTGTGTGTGTGTGTGTGTGTGTTGTGTGTCTTGTCTGTCGCTGTCTGTCTGTGTGTCTGTCTGCTGTCTGTGTGTCTGTGTGTGTCTCAGTGTGTGTGTGTGTGTGTGTGTGTGTGTGTGTGTGTGTGTGTGTGTGTGTGTGTGTGTGTGTGTGTCTGTCTGTCTGTCTGTCTGTCTGTCTTTCTGTCTGTCGTGTGTCTGTGTGTGTGTGTGTTGTGTGTGTCGTGTGTCTGTGTGTGTCTAGTGTGTGTGTGTGTGTGTGTGTTGTGTGTGTGTGTGTGTGTGTGTGTGTGTGTGTGTGTGTGTGTGTGTGTGTGTGTGTGTGCATGTTTGTGTGTGTGTGCGTGCGTGCGTGCGTGCGTGCGTGTGTGTCTGTGTCTGTGTGTGTCTCAGTCTGTCTGTCTGTCTGTCTGTCTGTCTGTCTGTCTGTCTGTCTGTCTGTCTGTCTGTCTGTGTGGCTGTTATTTTTTGCAATTGACTCATTTGTGTGGGCGAACACTTTTCCACGCTTTCAAGTATAGCAATAATTGCATACCGAAATCTTTATAAACTGTGTAAAACCCAAATTACGTTCACCCACGCAGTCTCACTTTCAGCCATTTTTTTCGACGAACAGGTTTGTCGCTGTCGCACAAACACAAATGCGAGTAATCTCAGAAAGGTCGACACTTCCAGCCAGGGGCATGATGGGGTTGAATAACAATACGAGTTTTCCAAAAGGAGACATCCGTAAGCAGGAAGTGAGAACATAAGTCTCCTTGAAACAAAATTACTTAAAGCTTTTGTTGTTAATGCTATTTTCGTCTGTTTGTCCCCTATTGTTACTGGGCTTTTCTTCTTCTTCTTCTTCTTCTTCTTCTTCTTCTTCTTCTTCTTCTTCTTCTTCTTCTTTGTTTGTTTTTGTTTGTTTGTTTTTGTTTTGTTTGTTTGTTTGTTGTTTATGCATGTTACATGTTGAGTTCCTTTTTTTTTGTCTGTGAGCTTTTCTTCTTCTTCTTCTTCTTCTTCTTCTTCTTCTCTTCTTCTTCTTTTTGTTCTTTTCTTCTGTTTCTGTTGTTTTCTTCGTTTCCTTTTCTTTTGTTGTGTTTTGTCTTCTTTCTTTTTTTTTTCTTCTTCTCTTTTGTTTAGTTTTCTTCTTCTTTCTTCTTCTTCTTTTCTTTTTCTTCTTCTTCTTTGTTTTCTCTTTCTTCTTTTTTGTTTGTTTTTGTTTGTTTTGTTTTGGTTTGTTTGTTTGTTGTTTATGCTCTGTTACATGTTGTTTTCCTCGTTCCTTTCTTTTGTCTGTGAGCTTTTCTTCTTCTTCTTCTTCTTCTTCTTCTTCTTCTTCTTCTTCTTCTTCTTCTTCTTCTTCTTCTTCTTCTTCTTTGTTTGTTTTTGTTTGTTTGTTTTTGTTTTGTTTGTTTGTTTGTTGTTTATGCTCTGTTACATGTTGTTTTCCTCGTTCCTTTCTTTTGTCTGTGAGCTTTTCTTCTTCTTCTTTCTTCTTCTTCTTCTTCTTCTTCTTCTTCTTCTTCTTCTTCTTCTTCTTCTTTGTTTGTGTTTTGTTTGTTTGTTTTGTTGTTGTTGTTGTTGTTGTTTGTTTATGCTCTGTTACATGTTGTTTTCCTCGTTCCTTTCTTTTGTCTTGATGCTTTTTCTTCTTCTTCTTCTTCTATTCTTCTTCTTCTTCTCTTCTTCTTCTTCTATTGTTTGTTTTTGTTTGTTTGTTTTGTTTTGTTTGTTTGTTTGTTTGTTGTCTTAGCTCTGTTACATGTTGTTTTCCTTGTTCTCTTTTGTTGTGAGCTTTTCTTCTTCTTCTTCTTCTTCTTCTTCTTCTTTCTTCTTCTTCTTCTTCTTCTTTCTTTGTTTGTTTTGTTTGTTTGTTTTTGTTTTGTTTGTTTGTTTGTTGTTTATGCTCTGTTACATGTTGTTTTCCTCGTTCCTTTCTTTTGTCTGTGAGCTTTTCTTCTTCTTCTTCTTCTTCTTCTTCTTCTTCTTCTTCTTCTTCTTTGTTTGTTTTTGTTTGTTTGTTTTTGTTTTGTTTGTTTGTTTGTTGTTTATGCTCTGTTACATGTTGTTTTCCTCGTTCCTTTCTTTTGTCTGTGAGCTTTTCTTCTTCTTCTTCTTCTTCTTATTCTTCTTCTTCTTCTTCTTATTCTTCGTCGTCGTCGTCGTCGTCGTCGTCGTCGTCGTCGTCGTCGTCGTCGTCGTCGTCGTCGTCGTCCTCGTCCTCGTCCTCGTCCTCGTCATTGTTGTCGTCGTTGTCGTGTCTTCTACTTCTTCAGAATGATTTCTCTAGTCCACCCACTAATCCACCCTCCTTTTCTTTTCTTTTTCTTTCTTTTTTTCTTTCTTTTTTTCTTTTTTTCTTTTTTCTAAATCATCCAGCGATCATTAGGGATATTCTTTTGATTTTAGTTTATTTTTATTTTGGTCCGCCTTTTGTGAGTGAGAGATTTTCGCAGATGATTTCCAAAAAAAAATTGCTTCCCTTCAGGTTCAACCAATGCATTCACGGATTAATAGGTTTGCTTCAGTCTTTGAGTCCATTTTCGACGTGTCGAAGAATCTGGATTTTTTAATGCTGGAGGAATGAAAGGACGAAGATGGATCAAGAAGGAGTACCGGCTGGCATATAAAATGTGGTGATTCACAAGCAATACGAAAATCGATCTGCTCGAAATGTCAAGGATACAGTTTGTGTGTTGGACAAACCTTTACGAAGTTGAGCAATCTGTCGCTCGCTAAAGTGCTCTCTCTCTCTCTCTCTCTCTCTCTCTCTCTCTCTCTCTCTCTCTCTCTCTCCTCTCACACACACACACACACACACACACAACCACACACACACACACACACACACACACACACACACACACACACACACACACACACACTCCCACTCACTCACATTCAGTAACTTGCACGCACGCGTGCGCGCATTTTATCAGGCTAACGCTTTTTTCAAGATTATCTTGAAAATCCCTCGAAAATCTATTTGCATTTTCACAGAATAAAAGCACCGAGGGAAAAAAGAGCTGCTGGGTGCATAACGACGTTTGCTCGCCCTGTTCTGCTAGCAGCACGGCCTTGGCATTGGGCAGGCCGGTGTAGCGCTCGGTGTCACAGCGTCAACATCATGAAGTGACATCACGGTGACACGTCAACACCACGAAGTGATATCACGGTGACACGTCAACACCACGCAGTGGTATCACGGTGACACGTCAACACCACGAAGTGACATCACGGTGACAGCGTCAACACCACGCAGTGACATCACGGTGACAGCGTCAACACCACGCAGTGGTATCACGGTGACACGTCAACACCACGAAGTGACATCACGGTGACAGCGTCAACACCACGCAGTGACATCACGGTGACAGCGTCAACACCATGAAGTGACATCACGGTGACAGCGCCAACACCACGAAGTGACATCACGGTGACAGCGCCAACACCACGAAGTGACATCACGGTGACAGCGTCAACACCACGAAGTGACATCACGGTGACAGCGTCAACACCATGAAGTGACATCACGTGACAGCGTCACACCACGAAGTGACATCACGGTGACAGCGTCAACACCACGAAGTGACATCACGGTGACAGCGTCAACACCACGAAGTCACATCACGAGTGACAGCGTCAACACCAGAAGTGACATCACGGTGACAGCGTCAACACCACGAAGTCACAGGTGACAGCGTCAACACCACGAAGTGACATCACGGTGACAGCGTCAACACCACGAAGTCACATCACGGTGACAGCGTCAACACCACGCAGTGGTATCACGGTGACACGTCAACACCACAATGCATCACGGTGACAGCGTCAACACCATGAAGTGACATTACGGTGACAGCGTCAACACCACGAAGTGACATCACGGTGACAGCGTCAACACCATGAAGTGACATCACGGTGACAGCGTCAACACCACGAAGTGACATCACGGTGACAGCGTCAACACCATGAAGTGACATCACGGTGACAGCGTCAACACCACGAAGTGACATCACGGTGACAGCGTCAACACCATGAAGTGACATCACGGTGACAGCGTCAACACCATGAAGTGACATCACGGTGACAGCGTCAACACCACGAAGTCACATCACGGTGACAGCGTCAACACCACGCAGTGGTATCACGGTGTCACGTCAACACCACGCAGTGGCATCTCTCTCTCTCTCTCTCTCTCTCTCTCTCTCTCTCTCTCTCTCTCTCTCTCTCTCTCTCTCTCTCTTCTCTCTCTCTCTCTCTCTCTCTCTCTCTCTCTCACACACACACACACACACACACACACACACACACGCGTATACACGTACGCCAGTACGCACGCACGCACACACACACACACACACACACACACACACACACACACACACACACACACACACACACACACACACACACACACACACACACACACACATCGCGACAAACACGTGTTTGTCGCGACAAAAGTTTTGTCGCGACAAGCATACTTTTGTAGTGATAAGAGACGTTTTGTCGCGACAAACACGTGTCACAAAATTATGTTTGTCGTGAACTTGTTGCGATAAAAAAATTGTCGCGACAAGCATACTTTTGTCGCGACAAAAATGATACTTGTGGCAGTTCCCGCCAATGATACGTTTTTGTTGTCTGATCGAAATAATTGACCAAGCTAAACCGTTTTAAATTCCTGACCCTGAACGACCGACGGAGAGACATAAAAAGACCTCCCAACTCTGCAAGTTGCAGCCATCTCCCGTTCCTGCCTGCTTCTGTCAATTAGCCGTCTGAGTGAAGCGAGAATTGATTGGTGGTCGGCACACCCATGTGACGCTACAATCCTTCCGCTCCTACTCTCGCTCGATCCCACTCTACCATCTCTGCCCCCCGTTTCCCCAACCCCCTCCCCCGCGCGTGCAAAACGCTGTACGGTGGCTGACTGCCGTCAAAAGTACATAACTGTAAATGTGCCCACATCGCTACAAGTACCACCGCATATTGTCAGTCAAAAGTACATAATTGTAAATGTGCCCACATCGTTGCAAGTACCACCGCATATTGTCAGTCAAAAGTACATAACTGTAAATGTGCCCACATCATTACAAGTACCACCGCATATTTTCAGTTATTATTCGCATTTCATTGTCACTGTCTTCTTTTGATTTAAACAAAATGTATTTCATTTGTAACAAATACATTAACAACAGAACAGTTGGGCCGTGCAGGCAGGTAGGTGGTGTTGCTTAATGTCCTCGGATGTCGGTTGACATATTAGGGACAAGCTGAGACCAATGCCGAAGCAAGGTTCAGTATTGCTTTACGTCCACGGAAACCAGAAGGCTCGTTAGGACGGACAGCCCAGGACGGCCACCTCGACACTCACGCAGCTCCTGAACTATATGATGGGCCGTGCAACAAGCAAAATTACTTATATAAGCACGGCCCGAATCTTACATAAATCATCTTCTTTTGACGCTCCTAAGCCTTCTGCTATGCTTAGTAGTTACTAACCTACTACGCAGCAGTAGTATTACCACTGCTAGTAGTAGTGTAGTGATCCTTGCAAATATGTAATGGTATTAGGTAATGTAATGATATTTCCTAATTATGTAGTGATATTTAGCAATTTTGCAGAGAAAAAAAAACAGCGAGGTGCTATAGACGTTAGTGTGCGGTTAACTCTTTGAATGAAAACGACATAACTACAATGATGTTGTGAAAATTATCATGATCTAGTGATAATTACAATGCTGTAGTGGTGAGCACAATAATGTGGACGTAATTACCATGACGCACTTTTGACGCCAGTATGACACCATAGCATACAATGGCATAGTGACAGCTACAATGAGGCGCTAAAAGCATGCATTGATGTGGTGATAACCGCACTGACGTCATGATAGTTACAATATTATGGACCGATTTACAATAGGTGCGCTTCTGACGCTGACTGGTACTCTG
>JABMCL010003469.1:2157500-2160000 GCA_018857735.1 Alviniconcha marisindica | reverse complement strand
CACACACACACACACACACACACACACACACACACACCACACACACACACACACACACACAACACACACACACACACACACACACACACACCACATACACCCACACACACACACACACACACACACACACATACACACACAAAGACAAGGTAATGCAAAATGCAAACAATAGGAGATATGTCGTAATTAAAACGCAGAGTAATTAACGCAAGATGCAAATATAAAGGCAATACTTCCGAGTCCTTATCCATTATCATCCTTCCTAAGTCTGATCACACGCTTTTCTTCACACCCACTCCCCTTTGACATCTTTGAGTGGCTGTTGCACACAAAATATGACCACAAGGAAGTATTATCACTGGAGCCATAAATATACAGCCAACCCAACAGAAAAGAAAAGGCCACAACAGGAAAAGTCTAATTGTATATCTGGGGTAATGCGCGGGTCTGCTGGAACCAACCCAGTCTGGTCATTAATGTCATTCGAATGACGTCATCCCAGCTTCTTGGCATGGATTGCGGTCGATGAGGTGTTTTCCGTCTGACTCGATCCCGTCTCAAGGCCGATGAGGTGTTTTCCGTCTGACTCGATCCCGTCTCAAGGCCGATGAGGTGTTTTCCGTCTGACTCGATCCCGTCTCAAGGCCCGATGAGATATTTTCCGTCTGACTCGATCCTGTCTCCAATTTAATCAGGTGTTTTCCATCTGATTCGATCCTGTCTCAAATTCAGTCAGATGTTTTCCATCTGACTCGATCCTGTCTCAAATTCAGTCAGGAGTTTTCCGTCTGACTCGATCCTGTCTCAAATTCAGTCAGGTGTTTTCCGTCTGACTCGATCCTGTCCCAGGCCCGATGAGGTGTTGTCCGTCTGACTCGATCCTCTCTCAGATTCAATCAGGTGTTTTTCTGGCTAACCTGATCCTGTCATAGATCTAGTCAGGTGTGTTCTGGCTAACTCGATCCTGTCTCAGAGCTGATCAGGCGTTTCCCGTCGAACTCGATTTTGTCCCAGGAGCGATCAGGTATGTTACATCTAACTCGATCCTGTCCCACCCGGTTGCATCAGGTGTTTTCCATCTGACTCTATCCTGTTTCAGGTCCTATCAAGTATTTTCCGTCTGGCTCGATCTTATCTCAGACTCGATCCTGCATTTTCGCCTGACTTGATTTTATCTCAGTCCCGATTATGTTTTTTTCCGTCTAATTCGATCCTGTCTCGCGTTAAAAATCAATTTCCTTCCTTCCTTCTTCTTTCCTTCCTTCTTTCCTGCTTCCTTTCTTCCTTCCTTCCTTCCTTCCTTCCTTCCTTCCTTCCTTCCTTCCTTCCTTCCTTCCTTCCTGACTCAGGCTCGATCCCATATTTTTCGTCTGATTTCTTTACAAAAGAAGTACTTTTTCGTCTACAATATGAGCCATGTTGTTTTGCTTCTTACCAATGAAGAACAGAAATGGGGTCGCTCGTGACGTATTCGATACTTCCGCCACACATTCCGGCCTTGTTCATGACGTCACTGACACACAGTACTGGGCAACAAAATGTCAGCACTCGAGGCCATGTTTTCGTAACTTTCTGACGTCGATTTTTAACAACAGGACCAGAAATTGTGTGGAAAAGAAACCTGCTATGTGTCTGTTTCTTGTTCCAATCCTATTGAAAGGCTCGTGATGCTTTTTAATAATATTAATATTAGCTTATTTATGGCGCTTCACCTCGTAAGAGCGCAGAGCGTTTACAAAGGCGTATGGATAAGCTAATTTTATCACCACACACACACACACACACACACACACACACACACACACACACAAACACACACACACACAACACACACACACACACACACACACACACACACACACACACACACACACACACACCACACACACACACACACACACACACACAACACAACACAACACACACACACACACACACACACACACACACACACACACACACACACACACACAACACAACACAACACACACACACACACACACACACACACACACACACACACACACACACACACACACACACACGCACACACACGCACGCACGTACGCACGCACGCACGCACACACGCACACACACTTACCAAATACGTGCATTACTGGTGATGGGTTGGTAGAATGAGAAGAAAGAAAACGACAGATCAGTATGCAGAAGAAAAGAGATGGGCTTTCAATGTTGACTCCAAAGGAATGCCTGACAGAGAGAGGAAGAGAGTTCTAGATCTTTTTCGGTTCGGTTCCCCTTTAACTTGTGTGTGCACTTCACGCCACGGCTGGGACTGGGGGCGGTACAGGTAGGAAAATCCGCCTGGATGCGCCAAAGATCCAGGATACTGCTGAAAACAATCCTACATAATAACGTCTTTCCCAGTCTCACGGCTGAGCCCTTCTTTTTTTTCTGCCGTCATGGAACAGGAGAGAGGTCACTGGCAGTGGTATAGCGAAGGTCCGTCTTAAGGTCCTGATACACGATCAGTTTCGGC
>JABMCL010003469.1:2145000-2147500 GCA_018857735.1 Alviniconcha marisindica | reverse complement strand
TGAACTGATCAGATGTTCTGCTGCCTTATTTGCTGGTTGTATGCTCATAATATGTGAATGATGTGCATGTGTTCATCTGGCGCTGTGAACACGCTATGTTTGTGTGGAAATTCTCATGTATAACGTTTCATTCACACCTTCATGCCTATGTGTATATAAAAAATGCCTGTAATTTGATATCTACTCATCAGTAGCTTAGCAAGGACTAGTTTTTAGACAGTTTTTTGACTGAACCTAAACTACAATCCTTGTAAAATAAAGTTTTCGAGTTCGAGTTCTCTCTCTCTCTCTCTCTCTCTCTCTCTCTCTCTCTCTCTCTCTCTCTTTTTTTTCTTTTTTTCCCCCCTTCTTCTAGGATTGTGTGTTTTTTCTCCCTCTCGCAGCTGTCGTGATCAAGGCATTGCTGGAAACTCGACTTTTTCGTGCTGAAGTGAAAGCAGTTCAGACGGTAAAAACGTGAGTTATTTCAAAACACGATCCATCCCGAAGGGGGAAAAAAATGGCCTGACCTACATAGCCTTCAATCCGAAACGGCCGAATGGCATGTACAGAGGACTGACTAGCTGACGTACTTTCAGACCCGAGAAACAGGCAGGATAAGCCTGATCAACTGTCATTACACACTCCAAGTCGCTTTCCGGCACCCTTCCTCCAAATTCTGCCATAACTGTTTACGCCATTGAAGGGGCATTCTTTATCTCCACGAATATGTCCACCGACGCATACTCCATGCCTTGCTTTCCGGCACTCTTGCTCCAGATTCTGCCATAACTGGTTACGCCACGGAAGGGGCTGGTCTCCACGCATATTATGTGTCCACCGACGCATGCTTTTAGCCTTACTTTCCGGCACCCTCCCTCCAAATTCTGCCATAATTGGTTACGCCACTGAAAGAGCTGGTTTCCGTGCATATTATATGTCCACTGACGTATGCTCTTAGCCTTACTTTCCGGCACCCTCCCTCCAAATTCTGCCATAATTGGTTACGCCACTGAAGGAGCTGGTCTCCGCGCATATTATATGTCCACTGACGTATGCTCTTAGCCTTGCCCACCGGCACCCTTCTTCCAAGCTCCGCCATACCTGGTTACGCCACTGAAGGGGCACTTCTTTTTCTCCGCGCATCTGTCTACCGACGCTATCAGCCCTCCGAAAAGTTTCGGTACTAATAAGACTGGAAGCAACATTGCGCCAAAGCATGCATTTAAACAGAGGCGCGTCCGCCGCGGGTAAGTAAGCTGGTGCTTTACGCCCAGTCAACCGGTCCGCCGCGGATAAGTAAGCTGGTGCTTTACGCCCAGTCAACCGGTCCGCCGCGGGTAAGTTAGCTGATGCTTTACGCCCAGTCAACCGGTCCGCCGCGGGTAAGTAAGCTGATGCTTTACGCCCAGTCAACCGGTCCACCGCGGGTAAGTAAGCTGATGCTTTACGCCCAGTCAACCGGTCCGCCGCGGGTAAGTAAGCTGATGCTTTACGCCCAGTCAACCGGTCCGCCGCGGGTAAAAACATTAGTTCTTTTTATATGTGCTGGTGTAAGCAACGTAGACAGTTTAGACAAAATAATAATGAAGAAGTTTTTAGTTGTTGTTTTTTTGTTTTGTTGGGGTTTTTTTACGTTTTTTCGGGTGTATATTTCTCGATAGGCTGTACCCGGAATCTATTTTTATCTCAGTTATTTTTAGCTCGTTACGCGATTCGCCTGGACGCTGCGCTGGTATATCCTGCTCTGCCGTTGGTCGTTGCTGTTGTTTTCCACGTGCCGGCAAGCGCTGCACCAAGTTACCTGTATATAATACAGCCAACAGTCGACGGACTTGTAGCCGCAGTGCGATTCTTTGAGAGGAACCGGACCGAAAAAGGGGCACATTGGCCTCAAAACATCGGTTCACTTGCCTCGTGTCTCCCCAACTTGCAGCCATGTCCGGCACACCGCGGGTCCGAACTCCCGACGTCTGACGGTTCACTCACAACATCAGTGGCGCACACCACAATAATAATAATAATAATAATAATAATAATAATAATAATAATAATAATGTACATTTATCATGCGCTCATTTATCATAGTTCAGGAGCTGTGTGAGAGTCGAGGTGGCCGTCCTGAGCTGTCCGTCCTAACGAGCCTTCTGGTTTTTGTGGACGTAAAGAATTATTGAACCGTGCTTCGGCATTGGTCACAACTTGTCCCTAATATGTCAGCTGACATCTGAGGACATTAAGCATCACTTCATCATGATATCATGCGCCCTGAGCACAGTTCAGGAGCTGTGTGAGAGTCGAGGTGGCCGTCTTGGGCTGTCCGTCCTAACGAGCCTTCTCTGGTTTCCGTGGACGTAAAGCTATACTGAACCGTGCTACGGCATTGGTCTCAGCTTGTCCCTAATATGTCAGCTGACATCTGAGGACATTAAGCAACACTACCTACCTACCTACCTACCTACCAACGCCCTGAGCGCTCACATGATACACACTGCAAGCGTTCCCGAGCACAAACGACAGA
>JABMCL010003469.1:2095000-2140000 GCA_018857735.1 Alviniconcha marisindica | reverse complement strand
CAGCGGTTGCCCCCCTTCAACGTCAATTTGGTTCAGTTTCAGTTTCAGAGAGAGAGAGAGAGCGAACTCAAAAACTTTATTTTGCATGGATTGTAGCTTAGGTTCGTTCAAAACCTGTCTAACAACTAGGTCTTGCTAATTAACCCATGGACAATAAGAAATTTTCAAAAATTAAAAAATTACAAGACAGCATTTATATAGTGAAGCCTGCACGACTGAATGAGTGTTTTATACACATTAAGCATAAAAACTTCCTGACAAAACTTGCGTGTTCGCAACGCCAGATGCACATGTGCAAACAGTGCATACATCAATCAGTTATAAATGTATTTATAAACCTACAACCAGCAGATAAGGCAGTAACTTGAAACTGATATCTGATAGATTCATATAAGCCGACTCAGTAATAAGCTTACACACACACACTGACACACACACACACACACACACACACACACACACACACACACACACACACACACACACACACACACACACACACTGACACACACACAAACGTGTACACGCACGCACCGTTAGTCAGTCACGGCACGCACGCACGCATGCACGCACGCACGCACACACTGAGTGACACACCGGCAGACACACACACACCACACACACACACACACACACACACACACACACACACACACACACACACAATACACACACACATACACACACAGCGCACACACACACAGCACACACACACCACACACACACACACACACACACACACACACACACACACACACACACACACACACACACACACACACACACACACACACACACCACACACACACCACACACACCACACACACACACAACACACACACACACACACACACCACACCACACACACACACACACCACCCCACCACCACCACCACCACCACTCCCACACCACACCACACCACACCACACCACACACACACACACACACACACACACACCACACCACACACACACACACACACACACACCACACACCCACACACACACACACACACACACACATCACATCACACACACACACACCACACCACCACACACACCACCACCACCACGACACCACCACACACCACGCACACACCACACACACCACCACCACCCACGCACACACTCACACTCACACTCACACACACACACACACACACACACACACACACACACACACTCACGTGACGCACTCACTACACTACACGCACTCACTACACTCAGACACTGACTCTGACTCACTACACCGGCGGGCTCAGTCAGTGACGCACGCACGTACAGGACATCAGTGCACTGACAAGCCTGCACACACAGACACGACACGACACAGAAAGCCAGTCAAACTGAGTGCCAAAAAACATATTTACTAATTACATGCAGATAATTAGTATCAGTGAGATAATTCGGCGCTATAATTGTATTGACTATATAGTTAGTAATTAAATCACATGATTATGTGCTTCACTGTTAACACTACTAAGCTGTTAGGTGCAGCAAGAAAGGCACATTTACACTGATGTAGCGTCAATGATGATACATGCACAAAGAACACCTAACAGTCTGATCTGCGTCTCTGTAGCCTCGATTCGCAGCTCACTGATGTGTCATTCCAGCCATTGCACCATCTTCTGACAAACTGCCACGTCGGAAATGGAACCGCTGTGTGCCTGTGAAAAAGTCACGCTCTGGATCATCTCACAGGATTTCGATGATTTAATTTTGTAAATTGGGTCTGATTAGTGACTGACCTTCTTTCTACTTTTTTTCCACCCCTTTCTTTATTTTTTAAAACTGACTGGCCAAACACAATCGGAGTCTGATACGCTCTTATAAAGGGAGTAAATTCAGAAATATTTGCGATGCTGTATTATAGCAATTGCTTCCCTTTAATCATCTTTCGCGGCCTCTCTGGCAGTTGGGTTCTGTATCATGGCAAGTAGGGGTGGGGAAACTTGCACAATCATAACGCAATAAACTCGAGTCCTGACTACACTCCAAAGACTCCTTAGGAACAGTCTAATAACAAAATAGACTAATAGTCTGACTATAGAGAGAATGAGAACTGCGCTGAGTCGACCAATGAACTGTCTCGAAATATAACCAATGACTGAGTCGTTTACTGATTCCTTTTACCAATCGTCGACTAGCAATTCTATCCAATGGCAAAACAGATTTTTTATCCAATCAAACGCGAATATTTTGTGATGTCATTTACGGAAATATTCATGACCACAGTGCGTTGCGAATTTTGCGGCAAATTGGATTGTGAACAGCAACAACCACAGGCAGAGAGTGTCAAAGAAATCGATTTCAAAGTGAGTATTATGCTAAATTTTGGATACAAAATTAGTGTTGCGTACAATGTAAGTGTCAAATCTTTCCAAAACAAGATGTTCAAAGATTCCTGGGTCCCTTCAAATGTAGGAAGGAAACATTTGTTTTGAGTGGTCTCTGTGCCAGTAACGTCGCCGCCATTTTCTTCATGGCGGAGCGGAGAATCCCGACTTGTCAACACTGGGTAAAAATTCTTTAAAAACTATAACGTTACACTGACGCCAACAGCACTGTGACGAAATAAATAAAAGTGTAAAATGTCTTGTGTCATCCATGTTGGTGCTTCTGTGCCTTTGTGTTTCAGACACTCGGAAAAAAATAGGGGGGCTTTGTACCAGGAGTTCTATAAATACGTACTTAGCGAGGTTTGGGCATGCCCATGACGTCACGACATTTACATGCTGCCGTATGTTTACGTTGCCTACACGTGGAAAAAAAATCGTTCTAAGTTATTCGTGTTGAGTACTAGATGCTCAAAGTTTACACTTAAGGGCGCGGGCTGTTTTATTTTTCCCCTGTGAGTCCTAGTCGCTTCTTTTAATAGTCGTGTGGTGCTCTCCTTTTTTTGTAACTTGATTGTCTAAAACCACCAAATGGTACTACGTTATGCTCAACTTTGGCTTTCGAGAACGAGTATTCTAGCTCTGCGCCACTGACTCCCGCTGTCATTATTCAACTTGTTTTGTCTTGCCAGCCATGCTTAGAAAATATTTTTTAAACCACAGTTGTCACATGCTCTGTTTCAGAATGGCTCGTACCAAGCAAACGGCTCGTAAATCCACTGGAGGCAAGGCTCCACGTAAACAGCTGGCTACCAAGGCTGCACGCAAAAGTGCCCCATCAACAGGTGGTGTGAAGAAGCCCCACAGATACAGGCCAGGAACTGTGGCTCTGCGTGAGATCAGAAGGTACCAAAAGTCGACAGAACTGCTGATCCGCAAGCTGCCATTCCAGCGTCTTGTGCGTGAAATTGCCCAGGACTTCAAGACAGACTTGCGATTCCAGAGTGCTGCAATTGGTGCACTTCAGGTACTTTTTTTCCCTGCATTCCCATGCTATTAAAATTTTGCCATATAACTGAAAAGACACTTGGACCTTCTGGAAGTGTTCTATAGTTACATGAGTGTGTGCATGCATCAAGACGTCGGTTTTCTAATGGAGGGTTGGGGATGTGTCAACCTAATGATTTTTATTTGAGAGTTTTTAAGTTTTTGTTTAACAAAGAGAAAGCATTATTCCAGGTAATTTGGGGTTTGCTATAACTAAGTAAAAAGGAGGCGTATGTCTAAGAGTGTATGTGCGTGTGGTTCATGATTTAGAATTATTATGTTATGCAATCGAACAACAGCTTTAATTTCCCACTGGGATTAATCAAGTATATTGTTGGGAGAGTGCAGGCTGACCTACCTTTGTAGTCTACAACTTTCACTTATAGAGCTGGTACATCACAATGTGTATCAGAATAATACTGTACATCCCAGTGTCACACGGTGCTGTACATGGGTAATTTGTTACGCTGAACATGTTCTGGCCCCAGTTTTCTAGGCTCCTTCAACGTTTTATTTTTATAATAAACACACATCTTCAAGTGTTATACACAGATTTCAGTTTCATGGCACATGGGGTCATGTCAATGTTTTCATCAGAATAAAAATGCAGTTTTATATATAAATGCCCCCACTTGCCTCATCTAGTAATTGATCTACATTTCAGATAAATCCTAAACTTCTTGAACAACACATCTCACAAAATTTTACTTTCCAGTGTTCACTATACGGATTGAAAGTGATGGCCAAGTAGACCTGGCCAAAATAAATTTGAGGGTCAGCCAAATTGAACTAGGGGTCACAGTATTCATGTTCTATTCACCCAACTTTTGTTGTTAGTTTGCCACATTTCCAAGATGGTTGTACACATTCACATTTTATGCCTCTTCACTCCAAAGACCAGCTACGCTGACCCTGTTTTTGACAGGTACACATACCGGTGAGAATAAGCATACCTTGTAAAGATCCTTTGGGTGTACAGTTACAGGCAGCGTAGGGAGAATTCATTGTTGTATAGATCAGTTGGTAGGATGCAAATTTTAGTCTATCATCCTGTTACCAATACCGCTTATTTCTTATCACCATGAGACAAAAAAAATAACAGACAAAAAAGTTCCCCTGCTTCTGGAATTTGATTTAAGACTTCCTGAGGATCTGGTACATGCACACTGTTCTGTTGCAGCTGATAATTTTATCTGATATCAAATCTGACCATTGCTGTTGCAGGAGGCCAGTGAAGCTTACCTGGTGGGTCTGTTTGAGGATACCAACCTGTGCGCTATCCATGCCAAACGTGTGACCATCATGCCCAAGGACATCCAGCTCGCCCGTCGTATTCGTGGAGAGCGTGCATAGTGTGTTAGTGGTCATTTCAGGAATGCATAGTGTCATCATTTCACCTCATTTGGCTCCGCATCCATATCACCGACAGTGCGCCTTTGTTCCATCCAACAGAATCATAATATATGGCACACATGAGGAGACTTGTCAGCGGAATTTCTCGCCAGCTACTGAACATGTGTCTCGTATTTGTGTCTGTAGACTGACTTTTAGTACTTATTTTTATTATGATTTTTATGTTTGTGTACACATTTCCTGTTGTCATTCTGTCCATTCACTTTCATTCTTGGGGAAGATGGGTTAAAATTTTGAAAGCTTGGGTGTGGCCAAGGTTTGCTTTTATTGGATTTTGATATTGAGAACATGCTGGATGTGGAAAAAATCAGTAGAAGAAAATCCATTTTCATTTCTGCCATGGAAGAGCAATCATTGAATATTGGTTAATGTTGGTATGGGGTTTCCTTGTGCATGATATTTTTTTCTTGCTAGCACAACTTTTTATCAGGGAATGGTTAGATCCATACCTACAGGCAGCAGCTAATCAAGTTACAAGGAAAAACAAAATTGGACTGAGAGTTTTTTGTCGTGTATTTGCTAGGTTCATAACCTTTGATGTTTGATGGAAATTAAGAGTAAATAAAAGTGACTTTAAAAAAATGAGGGTTTGGTCTTCTGTTGTATGGGTGTTGTTCTTTATCACTTTCCAACTGCTTATATTTCCAAGCTAACACATTATTATTAGTTATGAAAAGTATGTCCTGTTGGAGTTAAAACACCCCAAGATTGAGTAATTCTCCAAAATTGTGTACAGAAAGTGTGACCTTTGCTTCCAGAATGGACCACATTTTTTTCCAACCAAGTTTCTGAGCAAAACCAATGATAAAAAGGATTACGTGATCAGGGTTCACACGGTCTTTGAAAGTTTGGGGGAAATGGGATAAGCTTTTCATGGCCTTGAAAGTCTGGGAAAACTGAGTGTGCTCTGTGAATTTTATAGTCTTCAGAGCACTGGGGGAATGCATTTTTTCCTACCAACCATTTTTGAGCAAAACCAATGGGCTACCAAAAAGGATTAAGTGATCGGGGTTCGCACGGTCTTTGAAAGTTTGGGGGAAATGGGATAAGCTTTTCAAAGCCTTGAAAGTCTGGGAAAACTGAGTGTGGTCTGTGAATTTTATAGTCTTCAGAGCACTGGAGAAATACTATCAGCTTATCAGTCAAAAACTACATTTCCCAAGACCAAACAGTTTTAAAATATTAAAAATGTCATGAGAAATCGCAACGCATTTCCTATCAGTTTTGACTAGAATGTGCTGGCCATCAGCTACAGTAAAGGTTGCGCCCCTTTACCAGATGTGCAGAAGAGTTGCATGCCTTCATGTTGCTTTTCTGCACCATATTGCGAGTTTTATGCCAGGTTTGTGAATTTTGAAAAGATTTTTCTGTATGAACCCTAATGATGTAAACCTATCTTGCTGACAAAGTATGATCCACCATATTTTCTCAAGTTTACCCACATGTAACTGTTATATGAATGGGCTTGCTTACATCCTGAACAAAGCACATGGTCAACTGAAGCACGTATAATGGACTACTGCCAATGCAAGCAGTCTGAAGAAAAATGGTTCCATTACATTTCTAATTCAGGAAAATGCTCAGTCCTGCAAATAACTGAAGCATATTTTGAGTTCTATTTTTGTTGCAGAAAAATGTTTAAGGTACCTTGCTTGTTCATGCACTGTACTGACTGTTTTTCTGATGTGTTTGAGTTGGAAACAAACTGATGATGTTGCTATTGGAAATGGCTGAATATTTTCCAATTTTGGCTTTTGGTTAGACATTGCCAAATCATCTGTCCAACACAAAGACAATATTACATGCATGCAAAAAATGCCACAAAAGCTATTTATAAATTTGCAACATCCACCCAATATAAACATTTGTAAATCAAATCTTTTAATATCTCTCATCAGTTTTCAACACCAGTGAAAGGTGGACATACAACAAAAGGCTGATTCAAATGCTTGATATGGGCCACCTTTCAGTGTAGTTTCTGGTACAGAGCATTGTAAAATATCTCATGTATAAAGGCTTTGGAAGTACTGAGCACCTTCCAATGCCCCATTTGTGAGCTGTGTTCAAATCTTGAATAATGCACAGCACAGTACAGCCTGATAATAAAACTTAATAATGGATACTTGGAGTGCCTAATACACACAGGCCCTAAGCACTTACACATTCTTTACATGTACATGTCAAAATTCAGCGTGCACACACAGCTGCATATCAGCTTAGTTATTTGGCTTGTGCATGGCAGTTCATTTGCCTTTGACAAAACGGCATGCCCCATCATCCGTAACTTTCAAAAAAGAAAATACCAACTTCAGAAATCAAGCTTTTATTCTGCAGGCCTAGATCTGTATGAGAAGGCTTGTTCATTCATTTTGAAGTTAACCTTCACTGTGCATTTTCAGTGCAAAACTACCCATACTTTAGATTAAAATAGGTGTACAAAATGTATTTGATTTTCACACAATCTTGATGAGCTTTCACATTTTAGTAAAGGATTTGGGCATGGGCTCCCAACAAATGATGTGATTTTGTTCATAAATGAACTGGTCATTTTATGTCCGGTGCACACACCCCCATACTTTCTACTGTGAAGAACCAGCTGATGAAAACATGCGGTGCATGATCCTGCAGTTACAAGTTGGATGTTTTTACCATCCCATTAACTGCATAGGGTCAGCCTTGGGATGAATCACACATTCAGACTTCTTTCACATCAGTTCTAAACAAGTCACTAAGCTGAAAGCCGAGTCACATTCAGAAAGCTGAGTTGTGGATCAGGATGCAAAAATGATCGATAACTAGCACATTTCAATATTTAATTTCACCTAACTACAACCCACAGTAATACATTTTCCACAAAGGGCAAGGCAAGACAAGTCTAAAATCACATTGGCAATTCCCTGAACATCCTATTCACAAGCACATCTGATTCATGTACAGTTGTAACAATACACGAACTCTGATGTTTTGGTGACTAAATTATATTTGGGCACTGGCTATTTATATTCTGGGTGCAATCAAATTGCCTGACATACCAAAACAGATGTGCATTGAAAGATGGATGGTTGGTTTTTGATAATGTAACAGTGAATTAGACTTGTGTTTTCAATGGGTGCAACAACAAATAATAGGTGAGATTCATCCTAAGGTAACCCTGTGTAGTTAGTTAACCGGACATTTAAAGCCAAGATGCCATCCATTCATGATGCCAAAATTCATGTTCCATATGAAAAACCTCGAGAACAGCCACCATGTCTTCCCCACTGGCTAAAGCACAGCAACAATGGAAGAAAGCTTGATAGACAACACAAAACCAATAAAGAACACAGGAACAAACTCTCTTGTCATTTAATTTCCTTCATTGTTTATTTACAGTTGTTTTTCATTCTCCCAGCACAGCCATGTCCTCACTGTAAATTTCTTTTAGAAGCTGGTTCCCTACAGACAACCAGAGATAATTTGACTGCATGCAAGCAAATGAGGCAGATTCAAATCATCGTGCATTCCGCTCATCAACACAGTTCCCACATCTTCTGAGGAAAGTACAAAGGCATGATTCTCCAATAAATTCACCAAGAAAGACCTTAAAATGTACTGTACATGTAATATAACAAAAATTATATATAGTCTCATAAAGCTAAGATGTCTCCTAAGACACCTGAGCTTTATTCCGCTGTATCTCCGCTAGTCGCTCCTCAAGTTCTCTAGTGTCTTTGCCCTGCTGGCGATAATAGTCCAGTGCCACCTTCACCTGATGCTCCTCAAGTTGGGGAAGTCTTTCAAACAGGGTGTAGTTCAGTTCAATGTCCAGGTCATTTTCTTCCCGCAAAACGAGGAAGTAGATCAGGAAGGCACTCACGCTGAGACAAATGCTGAGAGGCTGGTACCATGGCACATCACGAGCTGGGAGGACCACAGACTTGGTCATGCTCCACGACGCTGCTTTGCTGCTGGAGAAGGGAATTGGCCCCTCGTCTGATGCCTGTTTCTTCCCTGCACAGCGCTGACATGTCACCGACAGCTGCCGAACTGCCAGTCTGGAACATAATGCCCATGGTAATCTGCACTGGCTGTGACTTAGTCACCAGTAGACTTACTGGTACTTAAAGTTAATTTTTTACTGGAGTACATTAATTTTGTCAGCATCAGGGGGTCAAAGAAAATGGAGGGGTTGGGAGGTTATTTTTAGGAATTCATGTTTGGACATTACCCATAAAATTATTAAGAAAAAACAAGATGCTGTGCAACACTCCTTTTTTTCTTCAAAATATTGTGACAAAGCATTTCAAGTTAACCTGCAATCATGAGATGCCACAATATTCAACCTGCAGCTTATGAATGATTTATGTATACATTACAGTATACCATTCACAATGGCTCAGGAGTACTTTCATCCTGTTAAAACATAGGAGTCAAACATATGCCTAAGAACACCTAAATCAACACAAACACTGGCTATCATGTAGTTGCCTGTGGATTAGTACTTGCCAGCCCCACCCTAACACCTATGTCACACCACACAGTGACACACACATGTATACAAAGTGCAGCAGGTCTTCAAACTGGTGAAGTTTGGCAGCCTCAACAAAAGAAGAGCACCTGAATGAACCATGTCCATTTATTACTGAGCAGGGGTGGGGATGGACAGGAAAAATGCCTTTGTATGATAGTCTTTCGTGGAACTGGAAGTGTGTTAAATTTATATAATTTAACATAATGGTAATAGGTGAGCGTGATGGTCTCATACACTCTACAGCCTTCCAAGGCTACAGTGCAAATAAAAAGGAAAACCCTGTCTAACAATACCTGAATACCAATATTTACGATAAAAAGTTATGGCCATATATATATTTCATTTCTTGTTTTAGATACATCTGATGCAATTCATGATTACTGAAGTACAGTCACAGCCGGATAACAAAGTCCCAGGGACCTTCAAGATGTAAACACGGCCTGTGAATTGTGGTACAAACGACAATCAAAGCCTTTGAAACCAGAAGACTCGTTAGGACGGACAGCCCAGGACGGTCACCTCGACTCTCACACAGCTCCTGAACTATGATGTTATATACGCATTACAATCGAAGCCTTTGAAACGCTGTTCCGAACAGAAAGGGGATGGTATTTACAGAGGCATTAGTGATCGAAAGTGTGCTTCATACCTTTGCTTTGACTGAACATTAACGATATGTAGTCCGCGGCGTGCAGCCAAAATAGCCCATCCAGTTCCAGACATCGTGTCGCACTTCAGTCAGTGTCTGTAAGAAGTACCTCTTTCATTAGTTTCAACCAAGTTGACTGATTACCAAAGCCAAGGTCACAACTTTACAACATTGTGTAAGCTGTCCGAAAAGCGAAGATTTTGAAGCAGTGGGGTGGAATTGCCGCACTGTTTCAATGTTACATAATCTGGTCTTTCTCGGGGACTGTCTTTTCTGTGCTGTTCAATCAAAATGTTTTTCAAAGCTGAAACTATCCAAAAACTGTAAAAGCGTGCGTAAATTGTGGTAAAGACAACTCTATGGGAAGTACAAAACCGGAAGTTTTAATATGACCTTGACCTTCTAAGATGGCGGTAAAGAGAAACAACAAACTAGGGTGCATTTTTAGCAAGGAGCTTACGCCATTACTGTTCATTCTGGTTGGAGAAAGAAGTGGACTGCTTGGCCTTTAGAGTCTGTGTTAACTGCGCAGGCCATTACTTCCTCAATGATACTTCGTGTGGCCCGACTGTACTGGATCGCTCTTCGTCTTGCTTCTACTTCTAGTTCTGGTTCAACCAAAACCATGGTTCGTGTCCTCAATGTTGCTGAGAAAAACGATGCAGCGAAATCCATCTCAGACGTCATGTCCAATGGGCGCTACAGAAAGGTAAATGAATTTACACTGCAGGGTAATTGCTAATGATCCTACTCCCAACTTTTCTAATTTTCTCGCTATGCACCAACAGCGCTATTTAATAAATTATGTTTAAAAAAACACATTTCTAGTTCTACGCCAGCTAAGTTCCATCTCTTCGGTAAGATCCTGAGCGAATGAGAGCAATAGATCATCCTGACAAACTTTTATGTAACTTCCTCCCAGTTCCAGTATCTCAAATTAGTGAAAAATCGAATCAGGAGAGAGAGAAATTAAGAAAAAAAACTGATTCAGCTATACATGGTCAGAAGAGAGTCACTGGCAGTGGCACAGACGGAGAACACTCCTCTTGAAAGCCAAAACCTGGCTGGATTGAGCATGACATTGACAATTGACACAGGAAGGTGATCATTACATGCCAGGCTTTGTATAGACCAGGTCTGCCCCAAGATTTCTTGGGAGTCAAATTCTGTGCAGACCCTCCAAACTACAAAAGTCTTCTGGTGAGTGTATAAACCAAGGTCACATGCAAGAGAAGCACCTTCTTCCCTCATACAGTCTGGGACTGGAACAAGCTCCCCCCGGATGTAGTTCTGTCCCCCACCCTTGGCACAGGTCTTCAAGTCAAAGGTATCATACCCCTCCCAGTAAATTCCAAAACATTTTTTTTTCCTGCCTGTATCACTGTAAACCTATCAACACTGCGCAGTACCCTGAAATGACAGTAATGGCCAGCTTTGTGGCTGATGGTCATTAACGGAAGAAGATCACATATATTTAATATGCTCATTAAATATCCTGTCGTCCATGGTGGAGTTTGGTGGAGTATGGAAACGCCAAAGTAACCCAGCATGCACTAAAAGTAAAAGTGCCACAGTCTTCAAAGTATGAAGTTGGACACTATATGAGGAAGAAGAAGACACCAGAGACTGTTCCCAATGTCTGCAACCACTACTAGTAGTAGTACCACTGCTGTCTTCTACTTAGGCATCACACTTACTTTTAACCTGTTTTCAGAAGTGTCTGCGAAACTGTAATGCCACTTTGACAGTCATAATCAGTGTTGCATTTCTGATTCATGAGAGAATGGCAGTGTAATTACAGAGCTATAGACAACAATGCCTGATGTGAACAGTGGTTCCCCAAAACTGTCCTAGACTGAGTAGAGCAAAATAGTCTTCCTGAGGAGATTGCTGTGGTACCCTAAGTGGACTCTAAATTGCAACATGCAAACTGAGCTACACAGACTATAGAGGCTGCTCATCCCCCCCTCCCCCCCCCCATTCCCTCCTTGCCTTCTCCCAGTGCAGCATAAAACCTTGGCTTCCAGTCTATACTTTATATTAGCTGTGGACATAATAAAGCAACATGATCAATCAACCTATAATTTATAAAGCTGGCTGCAGTGTAGAAGAGGATCTTTGCCAAGGCAGACAGAAAATTTTTCACCTCCTCTTCTAAAATTTCCAACTGCGTCTTGTGGGGATAGTGACAGTTTTGTACATTGTGTTGATAGTCAGTATAATGTATGTTTTTGATGTCATTTCTTTTTTGCTTGTTGAGACAATAAGAGCCACTTGGTCAATTCACAGGTCTGTATTGTAATGCGCAGTGTGAATGATACTAAAAAGCAGGTTCTGTCGTATGTATATTATAACTCTTAATATTACAAGATCCAAACACAAAAAGGTTCAAAAGAATGCTTATTTATTATAACATTGACTCACAACATGCAAATTTGGGGGGAAATCCCCTTCGCTAGCAGTCATTCTGTTTCATATTTTTATTAATAATAATATTACCATTTGTTTCTGCAGCGTGAAGGTTTTTCTGTATACAACAAGATTTATGAGTTTGAAGCCAGCCTAATGAACCAGAATGTCACGATGACCTTCACCTCTGTGTCTGGACACCTGCTGGCTTTGGAGTTTCCCCAGCAATACAGGAAATGGTGAGCACATGGAAACATGGGTGACTAAAACTGTGGTGTATGTGTGTGTGTGTGTGCTTTATACAGCATGTGTGCACTGCCACATATATTGTCTGTGTGTGATTTGGGATGTTTAACATGCACATGTATAGATGATGCATGCAATTACACACATGGGCTGTATGAACACCGAATGGGAGTCTGCACTGACAGTTAACTCTAGGAGACAAATTCCTTGCTGCTTCAGGAATCAAACCTGTATCAGTATTGCGCCTAGCTAGTACTAGTAGCTTTTTCATCTGATGCTCTGCCAACTGAGCTATCTCGCCTCAATACACTTAGTAATTAGTATTACTATAATACTGTTGATTTCTTTTAGTAGTAAGAATTATACCCACGCTGTCCAACACTGTGTCTTTTGTGTCCCAGGTACTCATGCAGTCCAGCTGAACTTTTTGATGTCCCAGTGCACAAATATTGCCCCAAAGAATCTGAAAACATCAAGGTAAGTGTTGATATATTATTATTATAATTTATATATAATATAAATATGTGTCCATTGTTCAGCTCAGGCAAGTTCATGTAACGAATCACGGTAAAACCATAAAGAACAACGAAACTACTTACCAAAAGAAGACAGGTGTTGAATAAAAAATGATTCTACTATGTTTCAATCAACCACTGACTGTCTTCAACAGTAAAAACAGTTGTAGGTAACTGATACTAATGCAGAAGAAATATATACTGAAAAAGAAGAAGGAACATACCAGAAGAAGACAGCTACTAAGACAGACAGCTACTTAAAATGAAGGCACATTTGATTAAAGAAGAGGTTCTTTATTATAATTTATAGTTTCATGTGTTATGCTGAGTTTTTTAAAAGAGATAAGGCTGGCTTCTGAAAATGGAAAGTCATTTAACTAAGACTGCTTGTAAACATGTTATATGTTTTCTTGCTATTTTTGCAGCGGACTCTGGAGCGCGAAATACGGCAGTGCCAGACTTTGGTTATCTGGACAGATTGTGATCGTGAAGGGGAAAACATTGGCTTTGAGGTCATCGATGTGTGCAGAGCAGGTCAGTTCATTTTTTGCATGTTTACTTTTGCATGTGGAGTCTAATAGTGTGTTTAAATTATATGCTTGGTGTTGTCTGCTTTGTTAATGTTGCCATTATGTCATTTGTTTTAAACAGTGACCTGCCAACTATGACTATATTTGCTTTCAAAACGTGTATTAACCAGTTTCTGTGCATTGTTTTTCCAGTGAAACCCAACATCCCAATTTACCGTGCCAAGTTCTCTGAAATCACACCACAGTGAGTTTTCACAGTTACTGAGTTCCTGCATTTCAATTTGTTTTGTTTAATATGTACTTACTTTGCACTGGTACTTGCCTTGGTTATGTTTTTAACTGTATACTTGAATGAGAACATGGGTTTGGTCAAAGGTTTTTGACATTGTCATCTTATTGTCTCTAGCCAGAATGTTTGGGGATAAAACAAATATGGTGTTACGGTATCTATGTCTGTTTATATGTGTATTTATATTTGCTCACTGGAGCAGCAATGAAGAGTGTCTATGTTTGCTCACCAAAGCAGCAATGAAGAGTGTATGTTTGCTCACCAAAGCAGCAATGAAGAGTGTCTGTGTTTGCTCATCAAAGCAGCAATGAAGAGTGTCTGTGTTTGCTCACCAAAGCAGCAATGAAGAGTGTATGTTTGCTCATCAAAGCAGCAATGAAGAGTGTATGTTTGCTCATCAAAGCAGTAATGAAATGTGTATGTTTGCTCATCAAAGCAGTAATGAAGTGTGTATGTTTGCTCATCAAAGCAATAATGAAGAGTGTATGTTTGCTCACCAAAGCAGCAATGAAGAGTGTATGTTTGCTCATCAAAGCAGCAATGAAGAGTGTATGTTTGCTCACCAAAGCAGCAATGAAGAGTGTATGTGTTTGCTCACCAAAGCAGCAATGAAGAATGTATGTTTGCTCACCAAAGCAGCAATGAAGAGTGTATGTGTTTGCTCACCAAAGCAGCAATGAAGAGTGTATGTTTGCTCACCAAAGCAGCAATGAAGAGTGTATGTTTGCTCACCAAAGCAGCAATGAAGAGTGTATGTTTGCTCACCAGAGCAGCAATGAAAAGTGTCTGTTTGCTCACCAGAGCAGCAATGAAGAGTGTATGTTTGCTCACCAGAGCAGCAATGAAGAGTGTATGTTTGCTCACCAAAGCAGCAATGAAGAGTGTATGTTTGCTCACCAAAGCAGCAATGAAGAGTGTATGTTTGCTTACCAAAGCAGCAATGAAGAGTGTATGTTTGCTCACCAAAGCAGCAATGAAGAGTGTATGTTTGCTCACCAAAGCAGCAATGAAGAGTGTATGTTTGCTCACCAAAGCAGCAATGAAGAGTGTATGTTTGCTACCAAAGCAGCTATGAAGAGTGTATGTTTGCTCACCAAAGCAGCAATGAAGAGTGTATGTTTGCTCACCAAAGCAGCAATGAAAGTGTTGTTTGCTCACCAGAGCAGCAATGAAAAGTGTCTGTTTGCTCACCAGAGCAGCAATGACAAGTGTCTGTTTGCTCACCAGAGCAGCAATGAAAAGTGTCTGTTTGCTTACCAAAGCAGCAATGAAAAGTGTCTGTATATATATATATATGCTTACTAGAGCAGCAATGAGGACTGTTGTAATGCTCACCAGAGCAGCAGTGAAGAGTGTCTGTGTCTACATTTGCTCACCAGAGCAGCAGTGAAGAGTGTCTGTGTCTACATTTGCTCACCAGAGCAGCAGTGAAGTGTGTCTATGTCTACATTTGCTCACCAGAGCAGCAGTGAAGAGTGTCTATGTCTACATTTGCTCACCAGAGCAGCAGTGGAGTGTCTATGTCTACATTTGCTCACCAGAGCAGCAGTGAAGAGTGTCTGTCTAAATTTGCTCACCAGAGCAGCAGTGAAGAGTGTCTGTGTCTACATTTGCTCACCAGAGCAGCAATGAAGAGTGACTATGTCTACATTTGCTCACCAGAGCAGCAGTGAAGAGTGTCTATGTCTACATTTGCTCACCAGAGCAGCAATGAAGAATGTCTATATTTTTGTCTATATATATATATATATATATATATATATATATATATATATATGTGTTCACCAGAGCAGCAATGAAGAATGTTTGTATCAGTACCTGTATTTGTTCACCAGGGCAGTGGCCCGGGCGACGCGCAGCTTGGCTCAGCCAGATCAACTGGTCAGCGATGCTGTTGATGTCAGAACAGAGCTAGACCTTCGCATTGGTAATTGGTTTACATGCACACTGTGACTAACCCCTGGGTCATGTTGTTTCTGTGTGCAAACGCTTAGTGAATGGTACTAATATGTCAGCCTGCTGCAGAGAAGAAAGTAGATAGAGTCCTTTCCAAGGGGGGAAGGCCCAGCAGTTGGAACATTTGCCTCAGAATCAAGGAATTGTAGGTTCAAATTCCAGTCCATCAAGGAATTGTAGGTTCAAATCCCAATCCTTCTCCCTCCCTCCGTAATCCTAATTTGGGGTTTCAGTGTGTATAATAATGATGTTCATCAGATAATCCACAGAATTTAAAAACCAAATAGGCCAAATGATGGTTGCTAAAGCTAATAAAAGGAGAAAACTTTTTTCTTTTTTTTATTGAACATGAAACCACTTCAGGAGCAGGTCTGTTTCACAAAAGTGTTAAAACTGTGTGTGTAACTGAGCAGTAACTTGGACTGGGGAAAAATGTCTTTAATTTTGAAAAAAAAAGTGGGAATTTTGAAGTAAGAATTGTGGGGGAAAAAAATGTTGTACAAAGACAAAGTTACCAGAGGAAATAGAGTAGGAGAGAAACTGAACTCTGTCTCTTTTTTCTCTCCGTTTTTCTAGGGGCAGCGTTTACTCGCTTCCAGACGTTGCGCCTGACCAAAGTGTTCCCTGAGGCACTCGCCGATCAGCTGATCAGTTACGGCAGCTGCCAGTTCCCCACGCTGGGCTTCGTTGTCGAGCGCTACAAGCAGGTCCAGGCCTTCATCCCAGAGCCCTTCTGGAAACTGAAAGGTGCAGCATCATTTATTGTGCCAGTTTTTTTTTTTGTGTGTGTGTGTGCGGGTGGGCAAATGGGGGTAAGGTAGCATTTTAGGAATAGGATGGTTCTTTGTTCCTGTTCTCTTCTTGGTTGATTTGGGGTTGTTTGTTGTTTGTTTCATGTGTGTGGCTTTTTATTTATTTATATAGTTTTTGTTTTTTGAAAAAGGGGTTTCATTTGTTACAATGCACTGTGTCTACAACTTAATCCTTTTCTTCTGCAGAGATATATCTTAAAGCGCTTAAAAATATCTGCCTGCTGTCAGTTTACAATAGTTTCCTCAATATTACCATGCAACTGTTCAGGAATACGTTTAAAGCAAAATGGCATCATTCTCTCAATCAAAAGTTTACAGATTTGTTTTGGTTTTTTTGATTTCTGGTAGGGATATGTTATTTTATTTCTCCTTTTGTCTCTTTTTTAAAATATTTTTATATTAATCTGTTTGTCTATTGTTATTTGTACTTCTTCTTCTTCCATTTCTTTGTCTTCTTCAGTTTTAGATGTACTAATTCATGGTTTATGTTAAACATTGTTACAGTGACACATGAACGAGATGAGGAAGCCAAGGCAGAGTTTGTGTGGAAAAGGTGGGCTTTCTCTCCATTATGTAGAGGTCATGAACAGTAAGCAGTAACAAGAGGCATTGACCAAGAATTTTGTACTGTACCTAAAGGATACCCGCTTTGGTCAGCTTTTTCCACAGGAATGGAGCTGCAGAAGCTATTTTTGATATGTTGACACAGACACATAGACAGAGAGAAAAATTAAGGTTGTACAGTTTAGATGATGTTGGTGTTGCAGTATCAGAATTTCTTTTTTTTAACTGAAAAGAAAGGGGGGCAAATTATTTAACAATTTGTATGTTTTTTGTTATTTTTCTGTTTGCTGGATTGTCTCTGATTGTCTGTGCAAAGTGACTTTAAAGAGTTTGATGAATTTTGAGGCGCTTTTGTTGTTGTCTCTCTCTCTCTCTCTCTCTCTCTCTCTCTCTCTCTCTCTCTCTCTCTCTCTCTCTCTCTCTCTCTCTCTCTTCTCTCTCTCTCTCTCTCTCTCTCCCTCCCTCCCTCCTCGTTTCACAGGAATAAAGATTATTGTCATTTTTGTCCATCTGTTCAGGAACCGCCTGTTTGACCACCTCGCGTGCCTGGTGCTGTATGAACAGTGTACGGAGGTTAGTAACCCAGCCTCCTTGCCATTCACCCTCCCATTTAACATGTTGTTGATCGCCTTTATATCGTGCTGTTCTCCACTCTCAAGCAGACTCACTGCACTCACATGGGATTCTGCATGAGTGATTAGCTTTTTATAGCGCATTTTTAAATACCCATTACAGCGCTGGCATGGCTGGTGCCACATGAAACTGCTGCCGTCTGCACATTCTGTTTACACCGTACAACCACGCACCATGTCACCTCACGCAAAGCCACATATATAAGGTGCATGCATATTTAGCTGTCACCTGTGACGTGCACTATTGGCAGAATGACGAGGATCTTTTACGTGCTTACTGTGGAGAAGAATTTTTTCCTGTCGCTCCTGAGGGATTTGAAACCGTGACCTTTCAAACACAAGTCCGGCACTCTAACCACTGAGCTATCCCTGCTCCCCAAGCAACAGCAGCAAATGAGTATTGTATAACGAAGTGGAACAAAAAAATTGTTGAAAGATATTATTTGTTTACCTTTTATGGAGGTAACACCTATCAGCTGGTGGTATGGAAATACACGTAGCAGCAGCAGAATAGTGAAAATGACAATTGTGGCAGTTCTTAGGTAAAGAGTAGAAAGACGCAGTAATGTTCTTCTGAGAGGTTTTGAGTGTTACTCTCATTGCACCATATGATGAAGATCCCATTTAAGGCTGTGCATTGGTCGTGCTCTTGACAAAGATTTCTCATTCTGTTCATGTGCAGAACCCACTGGCGACCGTGGTAGATGTGCGTTCCAAAAACAAGAGCAAGTGGCGCCCTGTTGCTCTTGACACAGTAGTAAGTAATAATAATTACATACCTTTATAAAATCCCCTTTCTCACAAGAGCACATAGTGTTTTACAGTAAATAACAACATTTACAGCTAACACAGACCAAAAGTGCCACGGATGCATTGAGTCAAGCATATATAACCTGCTTATCATGCACACACACAATCACACACACACACAACATGTGCACACACACACTTGCACACACACTCACACACAACACACTCACACGCACAACACTGGCACACACACACACCATGTCAATGTGAGTTTTGAGTGTTGATCTGAAGGAAGAAGCTGTCAGAGAAAATCTGATGTCATTTGGAAATGTCTTGCAGAGTGTTTGAGCAATTTAGGCTACAGAGCAACTGCCATACTTGTGGAATGCACTGCGGCTGTCTGCAGAAGATCAAAGTTATCTAGAAGGCGTGTAGATTTTGAGTAGATCAGTGGATATTTTGATCCCTTAAAATTAGTAATTCCATTACTACAGATTTTATCTTTCCTTGACTTTTTATAGGATAAAAATCCAGAACCAATATGGAGATTTGCCTCCTATCATGACATTTCATGGGACAATGAACCACAGTCAACAGACTTATATCCACCCTCCCATGAAATTTTTGGGCAGAAAGAGATTCAGCTTATGTTCTGTAGGAAAGAAAAGGCTTTGGAAGAAAATGAGGACTCTGAGTTTGTAGACCGAAGCGGATGATGGTGTTTTGCTGCTCTTAGAGTTCAAAGTTTTCTTCTTGCAAGCGTGACTTTTTTCTCTTATTTGTGATATATGTAGCCTAGCTAAAGCAGTTTAACAATGTGAATTGTGAGAGAGAGAGAATGCATAGCACAGTAATTGTACGAGGTCATGTTTCTTGGCATTTCTATAAATGACAAGGCCTTAAGGGGGTTCAGCCCCCCAAACATTTGGTGCAGAGAAACTGGCATTTTAAGACTCACAGATCGCTTCCCTCTCTGCCTGCATTAGGAGTTGGAAAAGCTGGCATCTCGCAAGCTGCGGATCAATGCCAAGGAGACGATGAAAGTTGCAGAGCGGCTGTACACCCAGGGCTACATCTCCTACCCCCGCACGGAGACCAACATGTTCCCCAAGGACATGGACCTCACCGCCCTCGTCACTGAACAGACGCGCGACCCAAACTGGGGAGGTCAGGAATTGTGCAACAAATTTTAAGTGTGTGTGTGTGTGCACGTGCACATGCACGCATGCACATTCAGATTCATTGCGATGTGTGTGTGTGTGTGTGTGTTTCCCTATAATACTTTATGTAAATTGTTGTTGATAGGACTGTGCTCTACATGTGTATAGAGTATCATATTTAGGTTAATATGTATTATGTGAGCGCTCAGGGCGTTGATGAGCACACGATAAATGTACATTATTATTATTAAGGGTTGTAAAAAATATACTGATCAAACTGCAGCTTTGTTGTTGTTTTTCATATTGTTATGGTGGGGGGGGGGGGGGGGGGTTGTATTGTGTGTTTTTTGTATGTGTATGTGTTTTTTCTTTTGTATGGTGACCACCTTTTGAGAAAATGCTTATCCTATTTTAGTTACACAATTTTGTTTTAACTCATTAATTACAAAGGGCTTTAAAACGAGAGAAAAAAAATCTTCCTTTAGTCACTGCACGAAATGAAAATTTAACAACAAGCAGCATTTTTGTTGACTTTTTGGTTTTTTCAGGGAGAGCGGAAAGTTGAAACTACACACAAGTATTTAACGTTTCCTTTAAAATATTATGTTGGGGAAGAGAGAGGGAGGGAAAAAAAAGGAAAAAGAAGCTTTTTTGTTTAAAGACTGGAGCACAAAGTGTATTGTTGCAACTAGTGCACACTCCAAACCCTTAGGATTTTATGTTCACAGAGTTTGCAGTGGGCATAACGCTCCAGTGGCTGGCCTTACAGAAACTTATAATGTTTACAGATTTAGTGCAATGCGTATTGCTGCCAGCTTCCAACCATAGGGAACCTTCTGACAGTTTGCACAATACATAGTGCTGCATGATTCTGAACCAAAGAATTTGTTGTGTTGACAGTTTGCACAATGCATATTGCTGCGTGATTCTGAACCAAAGAATTTGTTGTGTTGACAGAGTTTGCACAATGCATAATGCTGCATGATTCTGAACTGAAGAATTTGTTATGTTGACAGTTTGCACAAGGCATATTGCTGCATGATTCTAATTTCTGAACTGAAGAATTTATTATGTTGACAGTTTGCACAATGCATATTGCTGCATGATTCTAATTTCTGAACTGAAGAATTTATTATGTTGACAGTTTGCACAATGTATATTGCCGCATGATTCTAATTTCTAAACTGAAAAACTTGTTTTGTTGACAGAGTTTGCACAATGCATATTGCTGCATGATTCTAATTTCTAAACTGAAAAACTTGTTTTGTTGACAGAGTTTGCACAATGCATATTGCTGCATGATTCTAATTTCTAAACTGAAAAATTTGTTCTGTTGAAAGTTTGCACAATGCATATTGCTGCATGATTCTAATTTCTAAACTGAAAAACTTGTTATGTTGACAGAGCTTGCACAATGCATATTGCTGCATGATTCTAATTTCTAAACTGAAGAATTTTTGTTATGTTGACAGAGCTTGCACAATGCATGTTGCTGCATGATTCTAATTTCTAAACTGAAGAACTTGTTATGTTGACAGAGCTTGCACAAAACATATTGCTGCATGATTCTGAACCAGTAAATTTGTTACGTTGACAGAGTTTGCATATTGCTGCATGATTCTGAACCAAGGAATGTATTATGTTGACAGGGTTTGCACAGTGCACATTGCTGCCTGATTCTGAACCAGAGAATTCATTCTGTTGACAGAGTTTGCACAGGGTATACTGCAGCATGGCCCTAACCCAAGGAACGGCCACAAAACGGACAACGCCCATCCCCCCATCCACCCCATCAAGTACACAGCTAATCTGCAGGTGAGTTGCCTTTAGGCATAGCCCTACGAATGAATGCGTGATCATTCGTGAGGCAAATGAAATCTTCCGCACAAGAATGAGCAACTTCACAGCACAGGGGTTGGGGAGGGAAAAAAAGCTACATTTTCATACATGGTGTAAGAAGCAACAGTGAGTCAAGCACACAGACACACACACGTGCCAAACACACACACATGCGCACAGACAGACACGCACTAAAGACAAGTGGGTAGGAGAATTACAAGCTCCAATGAAAGAAGTATCTTGAGAGGAGACTGGTAAGAATGAAATGGGTAGTCAAAACCTATTCCCGTGATCAAATGCATCACTAACCTACAGGTGGGTTTACATTGTGTGTGCAGACACATCACAGGTGGCATTTAAAAGATCGCTGATTGAGTGTGTTTTAATTCACTGCCCCCTCCTTAATTTCTTCCAGGGTCATGACGCAGTTTTGTACGAGTTTATTGTCCGTCACTTCCTGGCCTGCTGCTCCCAGGATGCACAGGGGCATGAAACTCTGGTGGAGATTGACGTGGCAGGAGAGAGAGTAAGTGTTTCCTTAAATCTCTGTGTTTATGCAAGTTTGTGTCATCAAACAATAATAATTATGAAAATTGATAAAGTGCCTATCCTGCAGCTCAAAGTGCTGACCAGACATAAAAGAACACACATCATGTAAGTTGAGACCAAGACTGTTACCAATTTTACAAACAGTCAACTCATAGAGTACTCATCAACGCAGATTCAAGCATAACTGTGCAAAACACATGCGCGCACACCACACACACATGCATGCAAGCATTCATGCACACACACACACAGATAGGTGTGAAGGGCAGAGTTGTTTAACTGAAATATGTCTATCTTGTAATTTGTAGCACCCCAATTTGTTTTTACTGCATGCCTTTTGCTACTGTGAGACATTCAAGCCATGTTTGGTTTGTTGTTGGCCTTCTTAAACACCAAATTGTCTCTGGAGAGGTGTGGTGTGTATCATATTAATGTTTATCAAATTCAGGGGCTGAGTCACAAGACAGTGCCCATTAACCACAACATTTTAAAAGCAAGAGAGAGATGAGCCGTAGCAGATTTGAACCAGGGCCTGTTTGCTTTTCCACTCGGTTAAACTGGCAGTAACGTTTACATTCACACCTTTCCACACACTTTTGGATGTAGTCCGTAACTCTCTGGAAATGTAGTATACTGCATCAGACTAAATCAGATGGATGCATTATATGAAGAGGTGCCTGACTACTTTCAATGGAAGTACATTGCTGTTTGATTTGTGCACAATTTCACTAAATTTTTCGAAGTTTTTTTTAATGATGATGTTTTCATTCAGAAACGTTTGGTCCTTTTTTTGTGTGTGTGTGAATTTCTTTTCTTTGTCTTCTTCTGCTTTTGTGAATACTGAGGGAATCTGTCTACAGTAGTATGGGCAATAACCCGCAAAAGGTGGTGTGCAAAATCCTTCTCTTTTTTAAGTATTTAAAAATACAGTTAAATATTTTGAACTTCTTTTCAGGTCTCCTGCTACTGCAGCTTCCCCATGGCTAGACCCTGACCAGCATCGCCCTAACCTTCTACAACTCTGCTTAAGCTGTGTGACCCTGTCTCTCAGGTTAAAGAGAGGGTAAAGGGCGGGCGTAACTTGACAGTGATGAGTGATGATTCGTCTTTGTGTGTGCAGTTTACGGCTCAAGGCTTGATGATTCTGGCCAAGAACTACCTGAACGTCTATCCTTATGACCGTTGGAGTGCCAAGGTAAATGGCTGTTGGGAATAAAGTGGAAATGATGGGGGGAAGGGGGGCTTTTCTTTTCTTTTTCTGGCTGTTCTTTATCCTGGGCAGCTGGGGTATTGTGAATTTTCCTTTCTTTGTATCGGATGTATGAGTAGGTGAATATGGCTGATATTGGAGGCATTTTCTGGCCCCTTTCCCCTTGTCCATGGATTCTTTCTTGTGTCTGATCTCTGTATTATGGTATCACCAATATAATGCATACTTTTGTTTTACAGTTAGATTTGTTTTCTCTTGGAGATGTGTGTGAGTGTGTGGGACTGTTACCATGGTACACTTGAAATCATCTTTATACATGAACTGAAGAACTGTTCTGTGTGCATTGAATCATCAGTGTATGGTTCATGTTCTGTGTGAAATTTGTCAGTGTCATGTTCTTTGTGAGCTGATTTATCAGTGTCAGCTGCATGTTCTGCATGGAATGATTTGTTGGTCTAAGTTGTCATTATCAACTGTCAGTGTCAGCAATGCTCTGTGTGAAATGAACCGTCAGTGTCAGCAATGTTCTGTGTGAAATGAACTGTCAGTGTCAGCTGTGTTCTGTGTGAAATGAACTGTCAGTGTCAACAATGTTCTGTGTGAAATGAACTGTCAGTGTCAGCTGTGTTGTATGTGAAATGAACTGTCAGTGTCAGCTGTGTTCCATGTGAAATGAACTGTCTGCTACATGTTCTGTGTAAAATGGTTTGTCAGTGCCAGCCGTATGTGCTATATAAAATGAACTGTCAGTGCCACGTGTGTTAGATGTGAAATGAACTGTCCGCTACATGTTCTGTGTAAAATGTTTTGTCAGTGCCAGCTGTGTGTTCTATATGAAATGAACTGTCAGTGTCAGCTGTGTTCTATATGAAATGAACTGTCAGCTACATGTTCTGTGTAAAATGGTTTGTCAGTGCCAGCTGTATGTGCTATATAAAATGAACTGTCAGTGTTGGCTGTGTTCCATGTGAAATGCGTTGTCATTGTCAGCTGTGTTCCATGTGAAATGAACTGTCAGTGTTAGCTGTGTTCTGTGTGAAATGAACTGTCAGTGTCAACTGTGTTTTATGTGAAATGAACTGTCAGTGTCAACTGTGTTTTATGTGAAATGAACTGTCAGTGTCAGCTGTGTTTTATGTGCAGGAAATGCCTCTCTACCAGATAGGGGACAGTTTCGAGCCGACAGCAATTGAGGTTGGTCAGATTGTTAGCATTTCTCAGCTGAAACCCTGAAATTCACAGTTGCATGAAAAAGTAGTGCATGCAACCTTTTCCCTGCACCAGTACATGCTGTCATACTTCAATCACCTGGCAATCCAGCAGCTGCATTCCAGTGCATGCAACCATTTCTCCACATCAGTACATGATGTATACATCACCTGGCAATCCAGCAGCTGCATCCCAGTGCATGCAACTGCTTTTATCAGGCCAACATTGTTTATCTATCTATCTATATTTAACCAAGAGACATAGAAAAAGGTAGCAGCTGATGATCAACCTTAAAAAGCAAGATACGCCCATTGTCTATTTTAATCAAGCCAACATTGGAACTATTTCAAAGGCAGTATTGGGGAAATTCTGAAGGGCAGGGTTGGGTTGAGAACACAGGCCTTCCTATGGATGAAACTACTATCATGACTTGACGTAATTTGATATGGCCCAATATACTTAATTATTCTTCATCAGATTTTGATTTCCTATTTCTTTGTCCTTCGGTGTGTGCAGATGGCAGCAGGAGAAACGTCTCCCCCACCACTTCTGACGGAGGCTGACCTCATTGCTCTGATGGAAAAACATGGCATTGGTTCGTGTATTCTCACATTCATGCTGTTGTCTGTTTTAGTCATGAATGTACTTTATAATTTATTTTGTGTGCACAAGCAGTGTAAATGAGAACATGGCACTTTTCCACACAGCTGGTCTCTGTATACATTACATGTTCAGGGTATTGGAAACATTTTGCGATGAAAATGTGCTAGCATTATACACTACTGAAAACACACACCAGCAACAACCCGAAAGTCTTCAGTGTTCCTTCTCACACAGCGCAAAATGAGAGGACTAGAGATTTCTATCCACTATTGCATGTTTAGAGAAAAAACATAGGCTGTATGGAGCAGTCCACCCCACCCTATTCTTTGAGATTAAAGGATAATACCACCCCACCCCACCCCTACACCCATGGTGATTGTTTCGGGGGGGTGGGGGGGGGGGGGGTGTCCCATGCCTGATGTTAGCAGTGGTAACTGAGCAGCTGGGGCTGTCATTGATTTAAGTCTGTTGTATTCTGCTGGTTAAGTGTACAAAGCAAAGCAAAAGAAGAAGTATCTGTTGTATCCTGCTGATTAAGCATAGAAAGCAAACAAAAGAAGGAAATTGTTGTATCCTGCTGGTTAAGTGTACAAAGCAAAACAAAAGAAGGAACATCTGTTGTATCCTGCTGATTAAGCATACAAAGCAAAACAAAAGAAAGAAAGTGTTGTATTCTGCCAATTAAGCATACAAAGCAAAACAAGAAGAACGAACATCTGTTGTATTATGCCAGTTAAGCATTGAAAGCAAAACGAAAGAACGAACATCTGTTGTATTATGCCAATTAAGCATACAAAGCAAAAGAAAGAAAGTGTGTTGTAACTTGTATTGTGCCGGTTAAGCATACAAAGCGAAACAAAATAACGAACACCTGTTGTATCGTACTGATTAAGTATACAAAGCAAAACAAAAGCAGGAACACACCCCTCAGATCAAGTGGCGGTTGGTTGCCCTGATTTGGCATTGGGTGTTGGCTGCCGTTGCACAGCCATGTTTCAAAGGCAGCACCACAGGCTGTAATCTCCCACACAGGCTGATGACTGTTGTCTGTGTGTATCCGCAGGGACTGATGCCACACACGCTGATCACATCGAGACCATCAAGAGCCGCATGTACGTAGGTCTGCGTCCTGACAGCCGCTTTGTGCCGGGCCAGCTGGGCATGGGACTGGTGGAAGGTACAGTGGTTTCCGACACTGTGTCTCTCTCACTGTGGGTTTCTTTGTTTGGCAATTGGGCTCTTAAGCTAAAAAAAAAAAAAAAAAAAGATATTTTATTCAGTGCTGGGTTAGAAGGTTGCGTGTACAACCATTTCCCAACACCTGCTGAAACCTGAGGTTCATGGGACCCAGTGTTGGGTGAGATGGTAGTATGCTTAACTGTTTCCCCAGGCCTGCTGAAACCCTGAGGTTCACCCAGTGTTGGGTGAGAGGGTCGTGTGCACAGCCATTTCCCTACACTTGCTGAAACCCTGAGGTTCACCCAGTGTTGGGTGAGAGGGTCGTGTGCACAGCCATTTCCCTACACCTGCTGAAACCCTGTTTCCCTACACGTGCTGAAACCCTGAGGTTCACCCAGTGTTGGGTGAGAGGGTTGTGTGCACAGCCGTTTCCCTACACCTGCTGAAACCCTGTTTCCCTACACGTGCTGAAACCCTGAGGTTCACCCAGTGTTGGGTGAGAGGCTTGTGTGCACAGCCATTTCCCTACACCTGCTGAAACCCTGAGGTTCCCCCAGTGTTGGGTGAGAGGGTTGTGTGCACAGCCATTTTCCCACACGTGCTGAAACCCTGAGGTTCACCCAATGTTGGGTGTCCCCACACCTGTACATACTCAATACTGTCATGTGTACAAGTGCGGTGTTACCCCCATCTCTGGCAGCTGCACACCAGCTTTAGGGATTTGGAATAATGGAGTTTGTTGTGTCATGAAGATTGCTGTAGCTGATAGTAAACCTGCCAAGGAACTCCTAGCAAGACACAGTAAACATTTTGCTTCAGTCCCAACGTTCTGGCTAGAGACAGTAAGGTGCCAGTTACAACAGTGTTAGTAGCCTTTGATCGGAGCTCTGTGTCTGTGTGCTAGAGTGTTGTCTCTGACCTTCTCTTTATTTTCCTGTTTCTGCACAATGATAATAATATGGAAAGGTGGTGTCATGTATTTGAACAATTGTGTGTTGTTGTTTTATCCCACCTTTTGCATGGTTCATCAGATCACAGATAAAGTTCAGAGGTATCTAAGTGTACCTTTTTTTTATTTGTGTTAGGTTACAACCAGGTGGGTTATGAGCTGTCCAAGGCAAACAAATATATATATATATAAATTGTACCTATTTTTGGTTTGTGTTTAGGTTATGACCAGATGGGTTATGAGATGTCCAAGCCACACCTTCGTGCAGAGCTGGAGGCAGACTTGAAGGCGTATGTTGAACTTATTTTAGTGGAGCTACTGTATGTTGAACTTATTTTAGTGGAGCTACTGTATGTTGAACTTATTTTCTGTAGAGCTGCTGTATGTTGAACTTATTTTAGTGGAGCTACTGTATGTTGAACTTATTTTCTGTAGAGCTGCTGTATAAGAACAATGCCACAAAGGCGGAGAATTGAGTAGGTGTTGTTTGCAAACACTCCTTGATGTGTGTGCTTTTTATTTTGTGCACACTGGCGTTAATGTGCTTTGTAATTACAGTTATACCAGCTTTCTGTACAAGCGTGATTTAGCTTCTTCTTCTTTTTTTCAACAACAACAAAAACCAACATAAACTGACCACATCAGTCCTCTGTTTCATTCACTCCACTGTTTTCCAATCCCACAAAGAATTCAGTGCAAAATAAACATTCTCTGCTACAACTGTATCACTTGCACTGCTTCATCTTATCTCTGTCACTGACTTCAACTTTACACTACACACCCGCCCATACTCTCTGCTCATCTTCTGATACTCTCAGAATCAGGATTTCTCATACCAAACTTTCAGAGTTCAGGAGCTGTGTGAAAGTCGAGGTGGCCATCCTGGGCTTTCCGTCCTAACGAGCCTTATGATTTCTGTGGACGTAAAGCAATATTGAACCATGCTCACGTGCTGGTCACAGTTTGTACCTAATAATTTAAACACATCCAAGGACATTAAGCTCCACATCATCACCTGTCTTTCTGCTTTTGGTTCTCATGCCTTTTTCTTCTTCAGCCCTTCTACATGGAACAACCCTCCCCTTCTCCAAAAACACCCCTTCTCCGGACTCCTTCAAATCAAACCTCAAGATATTCCTTTTTCCAAAACAGTAGCCTGCCATGTTTTCACCTCTCGCACTGCTGTCTTCCTCCTCCGTAAGCTCCAGTTTATAATCTCTTTAAGTCAGGTTTGTAAATTGTGGATAGTGTGCTCCTGTGTGTGCTTGTCTTCCAGACAAAATGTTGCGCTTTATTAACGCTTTAAATATTATTATTACAGCTGTTGTTTTTGTATGCTTTCTCTTTAACAATCCACACTGATATAATCATCAATGATTGGTTGGGCATTGAGAGTCAGTTATTGATCTATCTCTTTTTTTAACAGGATCTGTGAAGGAAGGAAGAATAAAGATGGTAAGCATGCGTAGCAGAATAGCTTCATCTCTCTCATTTGTGTTTGTCTGTGTGTGTGTGTGTGTGTGTGTCTCTCTCTCTCTCTCTCTCTCTCTCTCTCTCTCTCTCTCTCTCTCTCTCTCTCTCTCTCTCTCTCCTCACTCTGTTAGGTTTTGACTGAACCTAAACTATAATCCTTGTAAAATAAAGTTTTTGAGTTCTCCCTCTCTTGATCTGCTAATTCAGTGTTCAGAGAATTATACTATTTTTATTCCCAGCAGAATGGAATTGATGGATTGTTTTGTTTACTGTTCGTGGACACATGTAAAGTTTGACGATAAATTTCATGAGAGATTCATGCAGTGTGCAAAAACTGTAGAACTAGAACGAAATATTTTGCTTTTTTGTGTTTGTGATTTCCCAATCATTATAACCATGTGTAAAGATTATGGAGGTTAACCCAAAAAGAGCATGTTTTGTTCTGGGTCCATACAATAGTAACAGTTTTTACTGTTGTAGTCAAAACTTTTTATTTTGTAGTCAAAACTTTTTATTCATTCCCGATTTTAGTTTTTAGAATCTCTCTGTGTTGTGCATGTTGACGATGCAGATTTTGTTGTGTTGATTCAGAGGTCCTAGCAGAACAAGTGAGGAAGTACAAGGAGGTCTTCATCGAGGCCTATCAACAGGTAGGTCATCATCAAAACCAGTCAACAGGTAGGTCATCATTGAGGCCTGTCAGCAGGTAGGTCATCATTGAGGCCTGTCAACAGGTAGGTCATCATTGAGGCCTGTCAACAGGTAGGTCATCATTGAGGCCTGTCAACAGGTAGGTCTCCATCAAAGCCTGTTAACATGTAGGCCTTCATTGAGGCTTGTCAACAGGTAGGTTATCATTGAAGCCTGTCAACAGGTAGGTCATCGTTGAAGCCTGTCAACAAGTAGGTCTTCATTGAGGTCTGTCAACAGGTAGGTCATCATCGAAGCCTGTCAACAGGAAGGTCGTCGTTGAAGCCTGTCAGCAGGTAGGTCATCATCGAGGCCTGTCAACAGGTAGGTCTTCATCGAGGTCTGTCAACAGGTCTTCATCAAGGCCTGTCAACAGATAGGCACTACTGGTCCATTCCTTACAGACAGGTGTGGGCATGCCAGAAGCCAGATATCAGCCAGATGGAGTTGGATTCAGATGCTGGAGGAAAAATCTGAAACAAATATTTTGTTTTTTAATTCAGCAGTTCATGCCTGCAGTGCTGAGCTGCTGCATCAAGTGTTCTGACATCCAATACTAACACAGTTTGGGAGTTTCTCACTTCATGAACATTACAGTAACTGACAGTGATCCTGACATCAAATTCTTAACACAACAATCATTTTGCTTTATCCCTGATGTTCTGACTAGAGACAATAAGATGCTGATAACAATGATGTCAACAGCCTGTGATTGGGGCTCATTGTTTATGATTTGGGAACTTTATTATTATAGGAAAGTTGGCTGCAACAGTATTGTGCTACCTAGCCTATTAATTTGTCAACAGTATATGTATGTGTGTGTGTGTGTGACAAGAACAGGTATCTCTGTTTAAAGATGTTTGTTGTACTGACAGATGGGTATCTGTGTGCCCCAAGTGGTGTGAGGTGTTTAAAGAGGTTTGTTGTACTGACAGATGGGTAACAATCTCTGTGTGCCCCAAGTGGTGTGAGATGTTTAAAGAGGTTTGTTGTACTGACAGATGGGTAACAATCTCTGTGTGCCCCAAGGGTGTGAGATGTTTAAAGAGGTTTGTTGTACTGACAGATGGGGAGCTCTGTGTGCCCCCAGTGATGTGAGATGTTTAAAGAGGTTTGTTGTACTGACAGATGGGTAACAATCTCTGTGTGCCCCAAGCGGTGTGAGATGTTTAAAGAGGTTTGTCGTACTGACAGGCAGTGAAGCTAGACGAGGCTCTGGCACAGTACCTGGGTGATGCACAGCCCTACACTGCTGATCCAGGTAAGTGTCTATCCTTCTCCCTTTTTTTCTTCTCTGTCTCTCTCTCTCTCTCTCTCTCTCTCTCTCTCTCTCTCTCTCTCTCTCTCTCTCTCTCTCTCTCTCTCTCTCTCTCTCTTTCTATCCCCCATCTCTGTCTCACCATGTCTCTTTTCTCCCTACCCTCTGTCTCTCCGCTTGTCCCATCTTTCTCCCCATCTGTCTCCACAACCCCCCCCCACCCTTCTTTTTTTCTCTCCATCCCTCTTCTTTGTTGCTGATGTAGTCTTTCCTTGTCAGAATTTCAGGCATTCAGAAAAGCAGTGAATTTCCAAAGACAGCATCTGAGTATGTTTTTGTGTTATTGAAAAAAAAGTTTTGAAGGATTCAAACAGACTTGACACGGGTAAATTCAGTGTACATGTCGACTGAGCGTAATGGTGTTTGTGGTTGTTGTTTTCCTGTGTAGTGCGTGCCGCAAGTGTGGTGATGCCTTGTCCACGATGTGGTGAAAACCTCACTCTGCGAACCAAGAAAGATGGCAGAGGGTGAGTGGTGCCAGACTTTGTCGGGGGGGGGGGGTCTTCTTTCTTCTTTTTTTAAAATCAGATGGGTCTTCCAGGTAAATACTGGGTAGCCTTTTTGTGTCATTTTAACTCCTACTATTCACTACTAACTCCTGAAGTCATAGTACAGCTGTCTAAACTGTCTTTGAATGTATTTTTATTATGAGGACTGTGCTATGTGTATAAAATATCATATTTAGGTTAATGTGTATCATGTGAGCGCTCAGGGCGTTGATGAGCGCAAGATAAATGTACATTATTATTATTATTATTATTTATGCATATATATGGGAAAACAGTTGTGCATGCAAAGTTTCACCCAACTGTGGATCAACCTTGCTGTTTTAGCAGAGGAATCATAATAAATATATATATAAAAAGGACATTTGCATCTCTGTTTTTAGCACTTGATTAAAATCTCTTGCGGACAGTTTAGGTTGCCTTGCCTTGGTAAGACTGCGTCAGCCGCAAGAGTAGCACAGTCGTCGCTAAATGCATGTGCAGTTTTCTGACATCCTGCTTCCATCAATCAGAAGAAATAGAGTCTTTGGTTCTGCTTTTCTTCTGTTGTTCATATGTTGCATTTGGGTGCACAGGTTATCGAAACTGCCGCTACTCATTATGGTGCAGGTGTTTTTAGTCCACCTTTCAGATTTTGACTGGGTGTGCAAATTATTAAGATTGCCGCTACTCATCATGATGCAGTTGTTTATTATCTATTGTTCAGATTTTTCAGTTGGCCTGCAAATTGTCCAGACTGCCACTCCTCATTATGATGCGGTTGTTTTTCATTCATTTTTCAGGTTTTTCATTGGGTGTATAAACTGTCCCACTTGCCACTATTCATCATGATGCAGTTTTTTTTAGTTTTTTTTAAAGATTTTTCATTGGGTGTACAAATTATTCAGACTGCCACTACTGATTACCACGTGATTGTTTTCATTGCATTTTCAGGTTTTTCATTGGGTGCACAAACTATCCGACTTGCCGTCACGTGCTGTGGCTGCCTGATGGTGTGCTGGAGGCCTCCGTGGAACAAGAAACCTGTGCTACAGTCAGTGTTCCCCTCATTGCTGTCTCCTTCACTCTCTCCCTTCTGACTACTCCTTTCTCTCTCTCTCTCTGTCTCTGTCTCTGTCTCTCTCTCTCTCTCTCTCTCTCTCTCTCTCTCTCTCTCTCTCTCTCTCTCTCTCTCTCTCTCTCTCTCTCTCTCTCTCTCTCCCAGCCTCACACACTCCACTCCCCTCCCTTTGTATCACATCATTTTACTGTACAACAGCCAACATAAATGAACATCATTGATTGCCGGTGGTACATCACTGTGTAGTATCACAGTACAATTCAATGTAACATATCATATATGGTAGTGTGTGTGTAACATTTCATCCAGTGTGATATATCACATCATTGTGTGTATGTTACAGTGCGGTATAATGTACTGAAGGCCCATCTAGTTAAAACGTACTATCTACAGCTAGCAAATTCACAACCCCCTTCAGCCCCCACCTTCTTCTGAAATCATTTCAGTGGATTGATGTGCTGTGTGTGTGTGTGCATGTGCATTTATGTATGCACACATGTGTGTGGATGTTTGTCTAATGTAAGTCTTGCCTGTTTAACATCTTGTGATTTGACCTGCTTGTAGTCATCGTTATTGTTGTTTTCCACTTGAGGTGTCTTAATGTGGATGTAGTTTCTGTTTGAATTTTGTACAGCATGCCAGGATCTGTTTTTATTTTAGAGGTTTGTGCTTTACAAACATTTCATTATTATTATTATCACATCACTGTATGGCAGTGTGTAACAATTCAGCACAGTACAATGTGCAATGCGATGTATCACATCATTTTATGGTAGTGTGTAGCAATGCATGTACAGTGCAACGTGCAAATGCAATGTGATGTATCACATAATTTTATGGTAGTGTGTAGCAATGCATGTACAGTGAAACGTGCAAATGCAATGTGATGTATCACATTATTTTATGGTAGTGTGTAACAATTCAGTACAGTGCAACGTGCAAATGCAATGTGATGTATCACAGTGCAGTACATCATTTTATGGTAGTGTATAACAATTCATTACAGTGCAACATGCAATGCAGTGTGATGTATCACATCATTTTATGGTAGTGTGTGTGTGACAGTGCCAGCCTGGACCTGTGCATCTCCTGCGTTTCAAATTCCGCACCGGAACTGTGCCACCCATCATCCCAAACAAGTGAGTCTCATACGTTTGGCTGACTTCTCTTTCAAACTCTCTGTCACCATCATCCCAAACAAGTCAGTCTCATACATTTGGCTGACTTCTCTTTCAAACTCTCTGTCACCATCATCCCAAACAAGTCAGTCTTATACATTTGGCTGACTTCTCTTTCAAACTCTCTGTCACCATCATCCCAAACAAGTGAGTCTCATACGTTTGGCTGACTTCTCTTTCAAACTCTCTGTCACCATCATCCCAAACAAGTCAGTCTTATACATTTGGCTGACTTCTCTCTCAAACATTCTGTCACCATCATCCCGAACAAGTAAGTTTCATGTGTTTGCTGACTTCTCTTTGAAACTCTGTCACCATCATTCCAAACAAGTGAGTGTCATACGTTTGGCTGACTTCTCTTTCAAACTCTCTGTCACCATCATCCCAAACAAGTGAGTCTCATACGTTTGGCTGACTTCTCTTTCAAACTCTCTGTCACCATCATCCCAAGCAAGTGAGTCTCATACGTTTGGCTGACTTCTCTTTCAAACTGTCACGATCATTGACTTACCTGTCTGTACTTCCCTGATGTCACCATCATCCCGAGCAAGTAAGTTTCATGTGTTTGCTGACTTCTGTTTGAAACTCTGTCACCAACATCCCAAGCAAGTGAGTCTCATACATTTGGCTGTCTTCTCTTTCAAACTCTCTGTCACCATCATCCCAAGCAAGTGAGTCTCATACATTTGGCTGACTTCTCTTTCAAACTGTCACTATCATTGACTTACCTGTCTGTACTTCCCTGATGGTTGAGGTTACAAACCTGCTTGCTGATCACACCAAAAAAATAAAAAGAACTGCACTTGTGAGCATGGGCCTTCTGGGATATGCAGAGTAAGTCGTTGTAGCTTTTACATCTGACTACGCAGAGGGTCACCCAGTATATGCAATTGTACATGGACGAATACATTCCACAGGATGATAGGACTGCATGCAGGACTGCTTTTTAACCCCGCCACGTGGGCAGCTGTGTGCCATCTTCAGAGGATTAATCTCCATTTCTGGAGGGTGGACACTGTTATGCAAGGAGCCTATCATTGCTGACAATATCCCCACATAACTATGCAGTGCATAACAGCATTTTATTATAGCCTTGGTGTTCTTGCTTGTGTTGATGTGTTTTACAGCCCAAACAAGGCAGGGCAAAGGAAGTGAATATTGATCCAGAAGATGTCTTTTCGGACACATGAGTTTGCTTTTGCTTTCTGGTTAATTTGATGTTTTTTTTTAGTTGTTTCACCACAGCCTGGGATGGGTCCAGAAACCTCTGTCTGGCTGCTGCCCCTTGGTTTCCCTGTGGACATTTAAGTCCTTATCCATGTTCATACTCCATTTGCATGTGTGGAATAATAATTTATTTATAAAGTGCAAAATCATGTCCATAGAGGCTGTTCTAAGTGCACACACATGTGTGCACACACACACACACACACACACACACACACACACACACACACACACACACACACACACACAGGGTTGCAGACACACAGTAGCATACTGACTACACTTGACCCTGTTTACATGTGTATTGTGGCCATTTCAGTTTCACTGGCTGCATTGGGGGTTGTGACGAAATGTTGAACGAAGCTCTGGGGATACGTCATCGAGTCACAGCCAACAACAACAACACCAACACCAACAACAACAGAGCAGGTGGGTGTTTAGCATTTACTTGTTTTGTTAGGTATTCGTTATCCTTTTGCTCTCTCATAATAATGTTTCACCCTGATATAACTGTCATGGCTGGCTGGGTGTGACAAGCCAAGTTCTTTCCTTCCTTCCTCATAGTAATGTAGTAAAGATTTCATACTGGTTGACTGGGTGTATAATAAAAGTTACTTTACCCAGTCAAACTGACATTCTCACCCATTCCATTTTCTGCATCACATTCAAGCAACATCCTTTTTCCTTTTCACCTTGCTTATTTGTAAAAAAAAAAAAACTTTTTTAAAGTCCTCTCTGTGTGTGACTCTTTCCTTGCTTATATGTTTAAAAAAAAGGTCATGTATCTCTCTCTCTCTCTTTAATGCAGTAAGTGCTGACTTTATATCACTCTGTCTTTCAATCCCCTCCAGCAAGAGCAGCACAACCACCAGCTCCCCACCAACCACCACACCCCGCTGCGGCCACCAACCCCAGAATGGGCAACAACAAAAACAGCGGCAGCTCTAGAAATTTCACCACCTTCGCAGGAACGGGTTCAAATCCGCAGCCACCATTCAGCAACGGGGCAGGCCAGGGGCAGGCCACCTCACGTGTGCCCCTGGGCTTGATGAATGGCAGCGCAGTCAGACCCGGACAAGGGATTGAATGACAGATTTCAGGGCGCAGGAGGAGGAAGGAATGGCGGGTTGGGGAGTGCAGGCAGAGGAAGGAACGGCGGTTTGGGCAATGTGGGAGGAGGAAGGAACGGCAGTTTTGGAAAGATTGAGAACAGCGGCGCTGGAGGCGATGATGGATTTCAGGGTGCAGGAGGAGGAAGGAATGGTGGGTTGGGGAGTGTAGGCAGAGGAAGGAACGGTGGTTTGGGGAGTGCTGGCGGTGCTGGAGGATCAGCCATTGTGTGTATCTGCGGAGATGATGCTATGCAGTTGACAGTACGAAAGGAAGGACCAAACACAGGTACTGTTAGCAGTAGTGAAAGATTTCTTCTGCACTTTACATACAAAGCCCTTATATGAGGGGAGGGGGGGTCAACACCAGGTAGCTTGTTGGGTGTTTTCTTTTTTGTTTGTTTGATTGTTGTTCTTGTTCTTGGGGGGTGGGGGGGGGGGGCATATCTAACACCCATGCATTTGTGTGATGCCTCTGTTAACTTGGTCAAGATCTATGTTTAGCCATGTCATTTCCACGTCCTCAGATGTTACATAGGCATAAAATAGAATGATTTTATGTAAAACTGGTTATGTCAAAGTAATTTACATTTGAAATTCAGTCTGTGTTAATTTAAACACAAACACACACACACACACACACATGCATCATCCACACACACAAGTACTCTCTCCCTCTCTCTCTCCACACACACACAAACGTGCAGTGCACACAAGCAGAGAAAAAAACTGAAGGGCTAGATTTAGATATTGTCTTAAGTTCTTGTAAAAACAAGGGATCATTTGTGTGCCAGGTCGTCAGTTCTACAAGTGTCGCAAGCCACAGGGCGAAGGCTGCAACTTCTTTCTGTGGGCTGATGAACAAGACAATGGTTCATCATCTTCTAATGGGTTTGTGCCAGTTTTCATTAACTCATAACTCTTTGTGCAGTGCGAACAGTGTGGTGCTATGCAAAAGGGACGTTTTCAGAACAGTTCCCTTCTTTTTTGCCCAAGCTGGGCATGCGCATTTCAGCGTTTATGAACACAATCTGACAATACAGTGGAAAAGAGGGGTCGGTCCTGGTCCAGGGGATAAATTGTGGGCAAGGGCTTGGGTAAGATGATCTTACTCTTACTAGTCTTAGTCAGTGCACCAGATTCCACAGCCAAGATTTTGGGCAAGAGCCTGGATAAACTCACTGAGTCTCAGTCACCAAGTTCCACATGCAAGATTTGGGGACAAAAGCCTGGTAAAGATGGCTGAGTCTCAGTCACCAAGTACCACAGGCAAGATTCGGGGACAAAAACATGATTAAGATGGCTGAATCTCAGTCACCAGGTACCACAGACAAGATTTGGGGACAAAAGTCTGATGAGGATGGCTGAGTCTCAGTCACCAAGTACCACAGGCAAGATTTTGGGACAAAAGCATGATTAAGATGGCTGAGTCTCAGTCACCAAGTTCAACAGGCAAGACTTTGGGACAGAAGCATGATTAAGATGGCTGAGTCTCAGTCACCAAGTGCCACAGGCAAGATTTGGGGACTAAAGCCTGATGAAGGTGGCTGAGTCTCAGTCACCAAGTACCACAGGCAAGATTCTTTGGGACAAAAGTCTGATGAGGATGGCTGAGTCTCAGTCACCAAGTTCAACAGGCAAGACTTTGGGACAAAAGCATGATGAAGGATGGCTGAGTCTCAGTCACCAAGTACCACAGGCAAGATTCTGGGACAAAAGTCTGATGAGGATGGCTGGCTCAGTCACCAAGCTCCACAGACAAAATGTTAGGCAAGAGCCAGGATTAGATTGTTGAAACCCAGACTAGCACTGCACTGTGAAGGATATTACAATTTTCACTTACTTTAGCACAGTACACTTCGACAAGGATCCCCAAAATGTGGTGTACGAGAACATGGTGACCCATCACCGATGAGTGGACATTAAATAATGACTGGCTTGGGCAGACATTTGTGTGGCATATATGGCGTCTGCATTTTATCATGGCTGTCTTCTTGTTTGGTTTCAGCGCACCTAGAGCCAACCCTGCCCCAAGAGTTCCTTCTGCCTCTGATGGCGACAGCGTTCAGTGTAACTGTGGCAACCCTGCAAGAAGGTGAATGCCTGTGTGATCCTATCTAAAAAATGTTTAAAAAAACTTGTATTAAACAATCAGCATTAAAAAACACAAAGGCACCACACACACACACACACTTGGTCTCACTTCGAAACGTGTGAACTGTTTTTGTTGTGTGTTTTCTTTACTATTTTTACTGCTATTTCATTAACTTTGTCCCAGCATGCCCTGGTCACAGCAGTGGGCAGTAGTCATGGGGGGAAAAAGTGTCCTCCATGCAATGAGTGCCGCAGATGTTCTTCCTTTCTTACAGTGAATAATATTGTTATTGAAAGGAGGGTTCCTGTTGTTTTTGCTGGGTCTTGTTTTGTTTGCTTTTGTGGTTGTTTGGGGGGGGGGGGGGATAAATAATAATAATAATGTACATTTATCATGCGCTCATCAACGCCCTGAGCGCTCACATGATACATATTAACCTAAACATGATATTCTATACACATGTAGAGCATAGTCCTACCAAAACAATTTACATAAAGTATTATATAAAAAATATATAAAAAACACACTACAAACACACACTGACTGTAGCAGAAACTGGGTACTGATATTAGTTAGGATGGAAATCCTGTGAGAAGAGGAAGGTTTTCAGTTTGGCTTTAAAAGGTGAGCACTGTATCCTGTGAAAATGTTTGTCTTCTTTTTGCCAGATTGCATCAGGATTTATGTGTGTTTGTGCCTACCTGTCATTTATCTGCCATCTTCCCATACAGAAGGGGATCAGTGGTTGAGTGCATTTTTGTGAACGTTTTAATGAAAGTCTGCAAGCATGCCAGAAGCTGAGTGAATGGCAGATCCACAGCCTCCAAACTCCTCATCTTTCCAGAGTCCTCACCACAAATGACTTAGCAAAGGCAGTACTGAACAACTTGGTTTCATGGTGTGCAGACTGACAGTTCAGAAGGAAGGGCCAAACACAGGTCGAGAGTTTTACGGATGTCCCAAACCACGGGGTGAAGGCTGTGGCTTTTTCCAGTGGGTTGACGATGTGCAGGGGGGTGGCAGAGGTGAGTTTGTTCTTCCGGCAAAAACATGTTACTTCTCGGGGTCAGCTACCCAAAGATCTTTTTTCACTCAGTGATTTCAAGGGAACAAAATAAAAACTTGGAAGTTGGAGGTTGAAATTACCAGTAACAGATCTGTTTATATATAAAAAAAGAGAGGAAAAATCGACCAAATTTTGCAGAAGATTTCCTTTCTGAGAGCACTGGGTCACCAAAAATGTTTTTTTCGTGTGCACAGAGCATCCCTGGCTTGTAATAGATTCCCGCACCAGAGACAACCCAAACGCTCTGTGAAGATCACATTTTGATGATTCCCCCCCCCCCCCCCCCACCCCCCCAATCGTGCAATTTCACAGTTGTGTATATGAATTGCTTGCAGGTGGATCATTTGGTGGTGGTGGTGGTGGCACCGGTGGCTTCAGCTCAAACAACAGTTACAGGGGTGGAAGAGGAGGGGGTCCTGGAAGCTTTGCTGGACAGAAAAGAAAATCCGACATCAGCAACAACTCTGCTACCACCAGGCGACCCCGACGCTGCAGTTTGTGTGGGCAAGAAGGTCACACAAAGAGAGCCTGTCCACACAGAGAAGGGTAGCAACAGAAGGATGTTGAGAGTAGTGAAGCCATGAGAGAGACTGACCACAGATATGGTGCTTTTTGCATAGGACAGCCTGAACATTGTAGCTGCCTGAGCAGCTGACCGCTGATGTGTTCACTTGCGTATAGGGAGGCTGGAGTACTACATACAAGACTGACAAGCCCGGGCATTGTGGATGCCTGAGCAACTGACTGCTGATGTGTTCACTTGCGTATAGGGAGGCCGGAGTACTACGTACAAGACTGACAGCCTGAGTATTGTGGATGCCTGAGCAACTGACCGCTGATGTGTTCACTCGTGTATAGGGAGGTTGGAGTCCTATGTACAAGATTGACAGCCCGAGTATTGTGGTTGCCTGAGCAACTGACTGCTGTGTTCACTTGCGTATAGGGAGGTTGGAGTCCTGTGTACAAGACTGACAGCCTGAGTATTGCAGATGCCTGAGCAGCTGACTGCTGATGTGTTCACTTGCGTATAGGGAGGCTGGAGTACTACGTACAAGACGGACAGCCCGAGTATTGTAGATGTCTGAGCAACTGACTGCTGATGTGTTCGCTTGCGTATAGGGAGGCTGGAGTACTACGTACAAAACTGACAGTGTGGTTGCCTGAGCAACTGACTGCTGATGTGTTCACTTGCGTATAGAGAGGCTGGAGTACTACGTACAAGACGGACAGCCTGAGTATTGTAGATGCCTGAGCAACTGACTGCTGATGTGTTCACTTGTGTATAGGGAGGCCGGAGTACTACGTACAAGACTAACAGCCTGAGTATTGTGGTTGCCTGAGCAACTGACTGCTGATGTGTTCACTCGTGTATAGGGAGGTTGGAGTATTGAGGTTGTACAAGACTGGCCCCTGATCATGGACCATGTATACGAGGGAGCGAATGGAACCCTTAATTGTGTTTTATCTTCTAACTGGTGGTGACGCTGAAAAAATAAGCATGGTGGAGCACAAACATGACTATCCAGCCAGCCTAATCACATTTAAAGTTACAGACTGATTTTTCTTCATTTAAGCACCCTAAATTGCCATATAATAATGTACATTTATCATGCGCTCATCAACGCCCTGAGCGTTCACATGATACATATTAACCTAAATATGATATTCTGTACAGATATAGAGCACAGTCCTACCGAAACAATTTACATAAAGTATTATCCGGAAAAACAAACACTTTTTACTATCAAATTGGCAGCTCTGATGCTGCCGTTACTGACAGTTGCTACTGTTGAGGAGAAAGCAAACACTTGTACAGACTGATGTCATCCTTGTTAAATGGTACTTTTAACTATTTTAAGACCACAAATTATTCAAGAAAATTTGGATTCATGCATCGAGATACATCAATGCTTGTCTGGGTTTTTTGTTTGTTTGTTTTTGTTACTTTAAGTGAGGAACACAAAAAGAGTTGCACAGAAAGATTTAAGTGAGGAACACATAAAGAGTTGCACTGAAAGAAAAAAAATCAGTCGCATAATAAAAAATTATAAAACATAATACACAAACTCACACGCAAGCACACACTGCAGGGGGGAAAAAGGGAGTGGTTGTTGATCAAAATGCTGTCTCAAGAGGTGGGTTTTCTTCAGACCCATTTTGAAGGCAGGAAGAGAAGGGCTGTGAAGGGGAGTGAATTCCAGGAATGTGTAACTGAGCCCCACCACCATGATATTTTCTTTTTCTTTTTTTAATCCAGTTTTATTTTAAAGTGCTGGATTGGGATGAATGCGCCTCTGAAGCTGGAGAATATCATCGTCATTGTTTAATAACTTGTTACCGATGATGTGAAAGGAGTGTAAATGTACCGTGTGATGTACTGAATCAGTTATTGGCAATGTTGCTTTTATTGTTCATGAGATTTATGCAAAAATAAAGAGAAAGAAAGTGTAAAGTTACTTTATTTGATGAATAAATCAGTTCAGAGCAGGAGTTGCATCTCCTGACTCATGACAAGATATTCACTTCTGACTCTCAGTGAACAAATAATTATTTGGAGAATTGGTTCAGTGCGTCTCACCCACCTACCCACCCATCTCTCTCTTTCTCTCTCTCTCTATGTAAACACAAACTCTAAAATCTTTGGGAAATGTCTCTAGTCTCTCAGTCCTTTTAAATAGATGATGCAGCAACAAGAAGTCACTGCAGCTCAGCTCCTCCCACCCCACCCCACCCATGTTGTCCGTTGCACATTTCTGCTCCAGAATCTGTATTAATAATCTGCACAAATTATTCTTCCACATAATCTTGGTGACTCGAGTCAGAGAAAAAATTTACATCACACATGGAACGTAACTACAAATATTCTCAACAACAAAAACGCAAATGATAAGCTCATGCAAAAATAGCTGGTACAGTGAACTGTTTAATGTGACAATTCTGGACATGTATACATACATGTTATCTACACTTTATTAATGCATACATACACATATTTACAGTTTACCAACAAGACAAACAAGTTTTGAAGTCCATCGGAGGCATTATTTACACACACACACATCTTGTGCCCTTTCATGCACACAATTAACTCCACACGCACACATCCATGCATGCACATACACACAGGGACTTAAGTCCTTGTATAAGTACAAATACACACCATTAAGTCCTCACACGCATTGTGCACACACACAGTCAAGTCATCACAAATGTGAGCATATATACACCCACGCAAAATATTCCCACCATACAGGTCATAGACTCACATGCCTTGCTTATGAGTAATGTTTCTGACATTTGTCAGTGGAGAAATACAAATGTAGTTTCTTTTCTGTGGCAACATCCTCGCTCATGGCCACCTGCATTAATCCCACTTTAAAAAAAATGTCCAGTTACGTACATCTACACCTCAGTGGTAAAAGGCAGTGATTTACTGCAACACTCGATATAAGCTCGCAGACGGCCCAGATCCTTGCGTTCATAAATAAATCGGTTGCATCATTCATGAGATAAAATATTAAAACTGGGCTATGCTACACAGCATGGTTGACATTCGCATGTGGACTCGCTCATCATCTCTACACACTGTTTGCTTCACTGGAGCAAGGTCAGTTCATCTCCGTTTGCTCTTGGAATCGCGCAGCTGCTTCAGCTCATTTTCATGGAAGTGAGAGACGGCAGAGATTTCAGCCAGCTGCAACACAAAGCATACTGATCACACTCACCATGATATGAACAATAACAGATATGGATTGCCAATCATCTAAGCAGATTCAGCCAATCTGTGCATCACACACACAAAAAACTGGCACAAATGATGTCCATATCAACCGCCATGAAATGAGGTAAGTTACATTAACGTGAATCCTAAAATCATGGTGCAATTCATCAGTCAACACTGTACTACATGGTTAAAAGCTTGGGTGAATATACACTACTGGGGAGAGCTAAAAGCTTGGGTAAATGTGCACTATTAGGGTGAGCTAAAAGCTTCGGTAAATATGCACTACAGGGGAGAGCTAAAACTAGTAAAACTAAAAGCTTGGCATAATGTACTCTACTGAAAAGAGGTAAAACTAAAAAGCTTGGACTAATGGGGAGGAGAAAGCAAAAAGGGTGACTATACATTATTGGGGAGAGGTAAAACTAAAAACTTTGGTGAATATACACTATTGGGGAACTGAAAGCTTCAGTGAATAAAAACCATTGGGGAAAGCAAGCACAGAACCTCTATGCTGATACAGTGATAGTATCTGTGAGGTGCTGAACCTTGCAAAACAATTATAAACATGCAAAGACTACATAATATATATTATATACATGTAAATTAACGAAACAACAACAAACAAATGCAATCAAGATTCAAAGAAATAAGGCTAATTAGGTTTAGTAAGAGTTGCGTGAACTTTAACTCTTTTCTTTTAAAACAGCTGAATAACTGTTTTCACTAAACCATGACGATGCTCAGTAATAAGAAACAACACTCCGAAGTCATGGAAAGACATTCTACAAATCCAATATGTGCTCAAGTTTATTTCTGCAGAATTTTAACAAAAGGCTGTGGTAAGCTCTGTATCATTTGATTAAATACAAACCTGTGTAAACAATTTAAAAAACACTGCTGAAATGTAACAAAGAAAGTTGTTCACACACAGTACAACACAAGATTGGTCAACAGAACACACACTACAGCTACACAAATACAATCTACAACATAAAACATTGCTGAGCGAGCCAAGTCCTTAGCAAAAAGTAGAAGAAACAAAAACGGGTGGAACTGTGACGAAAGTTCTAAAGAGGAGAACACGTACCATGTCCAGCAGAATGTCCACTTTGAGCTTGAGCAGGTTGTTCTCCTCACTCAGTTGCTGGTTGGTCTTCTTCAGGCGCATCATTTCCCGCTGGCTTCCACCGCCCACGCCAGACTCTGCAAGAATCCAAGACATGGCACAGATGGTTAGTTTCACCTGCACGCTAATAGTAAGACACAACCTGTTAATCACTAATACCATTCTCTGTAAAACCTGTCACAATCCCTAGTGATGTGCATAGTACAGGCTAACTGGAAGTTCTTCAACAAAATGCATAAAATATATAGATATAATCAATGTAAAAGAGTATTTATACAGCGCTTGCAACTGATGTGATCCTGAAGTGCAATATATCAAGAAGACAAACTATCACACTTAAAATACTTACAGTACACATATATAAGTTTGAACATTTTACTCCAGTGTTTGGGGGGGGGGGGGTACCTGTCTACTGTTTTGGGGGTGGATGGTCTTTAATGGGGGGGGAGGGGGGTAATAGAAAAATTGATTTTGCAGGTATACACAAGCATTTCTTTTTGCGCAAACACTTGAACCACATAACGAAGAGAACATGTGAACAATCCAACCCACCTGTGACCCACATCCCATTTTCAAATGCTACTTCCTGGCCTCCAAGATTGAGTTTGACACCAGAGTAACCATCAACACCAAACTCATGACGTGACTGGTCAGCATCTAGGTTCAAGTTGGACAGGGACTGGGCACGACGTGGTGGTGTCTTCTTTGGAGTGAACTTGTTTCCAAACAGACCAAGAGGCATGATGCTGGGGGTGGAAAAGAAACATGTTTTTGGTTTAATATACTGCACTTTAATTTAAACAACAACAAAAAGAAACAACACCAAATAAAACATGGGCAAATATTTGGGGTAAGCCCCTTTTTCAAAGCAACAAAATGACAGTTAAACAATGAAAACTGAAAATATTATACTTATACAGTTACAATTTGTAAAAATAAAATAATAATAATAATTTAAGCTCTCAAAAGTTCCTCTTCAGTAACTGTTTCATATCAGTCCAACAGTCCACAGAGCTATAATATCAATAAGTTTGAATGCCCCCCCCCCCCCCCCTCACCCTCTCTCTCT
>JABMCL010003469.1:2040000-2090000 GCA_018857735.1 Alviniconcha marisindica | reverse complement strand
AAGCAACGCGGGGTGGCAATGAGATTTGTTTCAGTGCCGTACGTTAGGGCTGCAGTCACTAGAACATCCTCCAGGGTGCCCATCCGACAGAACTTGTTAACATAGTTCCTGAACCACTATGTGTGAATATTCGCAAATATCGAGAGTGCGTGCAAGTCAGTTGTTCGTTTTCGTTCTTTCAATACTGAAAAGTGACAGTGATGTTCACACAGAAAAGAGTGAGATTTTGCCTGTGTGCAATTTTTGTCATGCTTGACCGAACATTCGCGAAAAACCACGAGCGCGTGCAAAGAGTCAACACTAGGCTTCCTGTGTCTCACGGAATCAGCAAGTGTAATTCATGGTGATGATGGTGATGATGATGATGAAGTGATGCTTAATGTCCTCAGATGTCAGTTGACATAGTAGGGGCAAGCTGTGACCAATGCTGAGGCATGGTTCAATATAGCTAAAAACCCACGGCCTCTTCTCCGTCTATTTTCAAGTGCAACAGGCCCAGCAATCCCACTCCTCCATCAGTGGTGCACGGGTGGGTGTGGGTGCGTGCGTGCGTGTGCGTGTGTGCATGCATGCGTGCGTGCGTACGGGCGTGCGTGCGTGCGTACGGGCGTGCGTGCGTGTCAGTGTGTACAAAGTGCGTGGGGAAGAGTGTTGGGACAGACCCCTTTCATTTATCTCGCTGTTGCACAGCGACAACCAGAGACGACTACAAAGTTCTACAACTCCTTCAAAGCGGACGTAGCGGGGAACATGCTAACACTGACTTCGTGTGTACTGAGATCTGACCGGGCTGAATCATTTTGGATAACAATAACAATAACAATATACTTTATTAATCCCAGTGGGAAATTAAAGCTGTCGTTCGATCGCACAACAAAGAACATACCTCAAATCATGAACCACACGTACATGCACACTCTTATACATACGCTCCCTTTCTCTCAATCTGCATACACTAATACTTAGTTATAGCAAACCCGAAATTACCTGGAATAATGCTTTCTCTGTGTCAAACCAGATGCCCACAGACTTAGTAAAAATGTTCATTTCTTTCATTCCATTTACTGAGAAAGAAGCTCCGGCACCTGACGGGCCGTTGTTATTATTTTTATTTAAACACACACACACACACAAATAATCCGGGGTGAGCTGCCGGTGGGGGCTATCCGCCTATAATTATGTGTGTGTGCATGTTGGTGCATGTGTGCGCACAAGCGTCTCTGTGAGTGCGAGGGTTGTGTTTCAGTGTGTGTCAGTTTCACTTTGTATGAGTACTAATGTATTATTATGCTACTGATTTTTGTGTGGGTATTTATGCATCCATGCTTTTGTTTAATTAAAGGACAAAGCACTTTGAGTTGCCAAACATGCACTATAAATTCCATGTGTGTGGGCTCGTGACAGAAACCTGTCAAACATGTGTCAGGTTACACATCCATCCTAATTTACACGCATACAGTCTACGTGTGTATATCATTGTTTACGCTGGCAGAGCATTGCCCTGTTAACCCCCACATTCATTACATGAAACAATTCAAACACAGATATTGCTGCTGTAGGCCAGTAGTTGTGACATTTATTATGAATTTAGCACACTAAGCTGTGCAACCAAAATTAATTCGAGAAAGTACCACACACTTTTGTACCAAATATTCCAAAGACTGAAAACATTCACCAGTGATCTCACTTGATGACATATGAGCTTTAATCAGTTGGCACCTTCCATTTTGGGGCTGTAAATGAAACAAGTAATGGGCACAAATGTCTAGAAAACACACATGCACACACACACACCACAGTTGGATGGGTGCATGGGGAGAGAGAGAGAGAGAGAGAGAGAGAGAGAGAGAGAGAGAGAGAGAGAGAGAGAGAGAGAGAGAGAGAGACAGACAGACAGCAGACAGAGACAGAGAGACAGACAGAGACCAGTTCATCACTTATGAGTGAACAGAATACCCTCCTCCCCCAAATGTCAGTGTCAATAACACTGTAAACTGTAACACACAAACAAAACAGTAATAGCCAATAGTCTTTTATCTTTATTTGAAACATTCGGGTCATGGTGAAAAGTCATCTGAGAATGCACACAGAACAAAAAAAGTCAACTCACATTCAAAACGGCAGCCCCCCCTCCCCGTGATCTTGAAAACGAGTCAAGGTTATCAAAATAAATATGATTATGCAATATCTCAAAAGGTTACAAAGGGCTTTGGTAAATAGCAAATGTGAGAGCACCAACACTAAAATCATTCACTTTGTCAGGAAACGGTGTCAAATAATATGTATGATGTGAGCGCTCAGGGCATTGATGAGTGCATGATAAATGTACATTATTATTAATAAAAAAACAATTTAAGGACATTACACACGAGCCGCCTCAAAAGCACACATACTCATTTTTTCCTTCTTTTTTCTTGTGGGGTTCAGGAGAACTTGCCTCTGACCACAGGGAAGGGGGGTGGGGGTGGGGGTGATTTGTGAATTGCCTCACAAACACAAAGCATGCACACACTCAACTCCCCTCATCTCTAATCAACCACTCTGACTCCATTTTTTCGATCCCCACACTAAGAACGAAACACAGAAATCTACATACAAAACTTGGAATAAATATTAATCACCATTAAGACTGCATGACAAAACTTTGGACTAACTGTTATCCTATGTTGCGGCACATGTGCGAGTGTGCTGCTGTTTCTGCCTAAACCGCTACCATGCTGAACAAAGAACGGGTGACTGGGATCACTTTTGGTCACGGATGATGAGGGCAGATAACAAGAAGAAAACAACATACCAAGAGCTAGATGTGGCATCAAACTGTGCAATAATAATAATAATGGAAATTTGTAAAGTGCCTACCCTGCTGAACAAGCACAGTATAACACACAATGTACATCGAGATGGAAATGTTACAGCAATAAAAAATAATTGATAGAAAAGCTAACACATAATGTAGACAAGGGTTCAAGCATAACTATGCAAAAGATGCACACACACACACACACACACACACACACACACACACACACACACACACACACACACACACATAATAACAGCAGGTGTGTTAAAGTAAACCATACAAGTGCTTAAATAGCACTATAACAGATTTGTGAGAGCACACAAAAGTTTGTTCAGTCACTGGTTTGAACGAAGAAACAGTGCAGCTTAGTTAAGGGTTCGTTGCTCAGCCATGCACAGCTGCACTTAACACATCTGACATATTGCAATGTTTTTTTTATGAACTGGCACATAAAAACATGATGTGACCAGTCTGATATGATCAATCTGGGATCAGTCTGGGGAAAAAAAGGCTGGATGTAACTAAAAAACAAACAAACAAAAAAACTCACTCATAGTCCAATACTTTCATTGTGCCAACCAAAGGCCCAGCTCCCATCTACCAAGAGAGAGAGATGAGATGCTGGCTCTGTTCCCCAGTTAGCACAGTTCAATACAACTTTATTATCTCTGTTCCGAGAAATTTGCCTTCTGGCTTGTCATTCACATAAAACACTCAGTACATTTTACAATAAAACTTTCAATACTTCAATAAAATAGGGAGCTAAAAAATGTTGAAATGCAGAAACAGTATAATTATCACATGCGTGCAAACACACAAAAACACGTCTACTACTGGCTGGCTTATCAGTCTCTTTAAACTATCATCAATATTAAAATAAACATTCATTAAACATCCCAAAAGTTAAATATACAGCAACACATCAACCACAGGCAGCATTTCAGCTTAACGCGCCAAAATTAATGCTGGCAGTACCTGAGTTTGACACGCACACACATTTCATTACTTGTGGGCAAACAGAATACCCTCTTTCCCCCAACCGTCAGAGTCAATGATCCTGCGTGTGCTTAGTGCCATGTAAGACTGAAAGCGTTACACGCCAAAATATTTATAATTGCATTTTGGCATCGAAAAAGAACCCAACAAAGCATGGGACAAACGAACAAACAGAGGGTCAGTCAGGACACAGTCACTAACCCAACCCCAAACCCTAACCCAGTAAGTTGAGAAAATGGACATGCAACCTGGAGAGATAAAAAAAATTTTTTTTTTTTTTTAAAGCACAGCCTAATAAAAGGAAAGAGAAACCAACACCACCAACAACAAAAGCACCCGAAAGTGAACAGGCAAGCTCCCTGATGAGGTCAATGCCAGTTGTGAATAACAGCCTTCACAACGAAAAAGACCGAAACGCCATACTTCCGACAATAGGCTACACAAAAGAAACAAAACAAATTTGTCCAAGTCGGTTACTCTGTGGACAACCCTACAGCTATGTGCAATAAAAGTCTAAAACTTGGAAATTTTTTAATAAATAAATAAATATATATAGCCTAAAACTAAGCTTGGCTACAAGAAACCTGGCATGGGTTCATGCGATGGTCTCAAACTTTGGGTTTTGGTCAAAACTTCTGTATAGTCTTATTCCATGCACTGGACTCATGGATAGAGCTGTTCTTTGTTTTAAAAAGAAAAGAAAAAAAGAAAAAGAAAAAAGCTCAGATAAAAGAAACTTGAACATAAAAACACTTGTTTATACCAAAGATTCCGCCGTTCTGCTGTTTTTTTGGGGACAAAATGGTGCATCAGAATCCTGTCTAGCATCATGGTAATATTCTTTTAAGAGAATGCTTGGACAAAAGAAAGCAATTTTGCCAATCCTGCAGACTTTCTTAAGCCCAAGTTCTACGGTATGAAGTTATAACGTGCAACAAAAAGAAATTGTAATCTCTATAAATACGGAATAATGAACCCCCTGAATTTGGCATACAGCTGTCTGAAAGGTGTGGTGCAGTGTTTATGCCTGAATTCACTCATACATGCAGGGAAATGGTTTCAGGCACAAAATTACGCCCCGTTTTGGCTGAACCACAAAGTTCTAAAGCGCACAAAAATACACCCCCCTCTCTCTGGGGCTTTTTCTCTATGTATGTCTCTCCCTCCCCCACACTCTCTCCCTCTTTGAGTCTTTTCAGCTCCATCTGTCTTTCTCTGTGTCTGCTTGTCTCTCTGTCAGTGTCACTCTTTCTCTCTCTCAAAGAAGATAGAAGGAAAACACAAACATACACACAAAATTAACTCACAAAGCAATTCACAATATAGTTGGCAAAAATCATTAATGACGCACAATACACAGAAAAAAAGCTAGTAATAACTGTTAAAAAAAATCATATGTTTACTGGATTTTTCGTTAGGTCTAAAAAAAAAGAATATGAATGCCTTGTTGTGCAAAGAAACAAACACACACTCAAGTTTTTGAAACATTGTCCTATCAATTATCTCCATCAAGATGGTCACTGGTCAGTTATTACTCCAAACTGTGAAAGAACTACATTTATCATAGTATTGGCTTATAACAATGACAAGATCTGCTTCTTCTGACTAGAACTTGGTCAACAACAAAAGCCCAACTTCAGTTTGGCTTTAAAGTTTCAAATCTTCTCACCTGGAATTAGCAAGGAAGGTAAAGTGTACTAAATCTAGTTTTAAACATTGAGCTCAATCAGGTATTGAGGTAATTAATTACCTTCTGAGTACAAAGCCCAAGTACAGTCACAGTTATGCTTACAGTCCTGATCCACATTCAAACATGGTCATATGACTACAACATGATGTAGCGTGTCACCAACAGACACCATGTAGCTTGCTATACCACATGTTCATGCAATGATGGACGGAAAGTTAACCACAACTGTGGTTAATTGTTGCAGTAGAAAAACAGCTCCAATGGTGCAGAAAAAAAGTGATATTTGTTATTGCACTGGAAGAAGTCTCAATTTATTAGACCAATATATTACATACTGGTAATACTAATAGGGTTGGCTTACCAAGAATGCCTGTTAATTCAACGATATCTGATTTTCATTGGCTACCAGACGCCTTTCGTCAGATCAGAATCAGATCAGAACGGAGAAATTTGAAAGCTACACATGACATGATGAGATGCTCAACAGTCACATCACAGTCTCCTTGATTCCATAGCAACTCATCATATATAGTCATGTGAGTAAAACAAACCAGCGACAAAGGTTTTGTTGCAACAAACCCATCACTTACATACTCCCCTGTGCTCTTTGCTCTGCTTCTGATACTCCCAGCCTCCAGATTCCTTGTACCAGACTTTTCACTGCTGGTTCCCGCACCTTTTCTGTCTTCAGCCCCTCTACATGGAATGACTTCCCCTTGCTCTCCGACAGAAACCCTCTCTAGACTCCTTCAAATCAAACCTCAAGACATTTCTTTTTTTCGAAACAACAGACCTGCCATGTTTTCCGTTCCATGCTGCTGTCTTCCTCCGCCTCAAGTCTCTGTTTGTTGTCTGTTCAAGTTGTGGAGTGTAAATTACGTTTTGTATTATCAGTATACTTGTGTGTGCAAGTGCCAAGGTGTGTGTGTGTGTGTGTGTGTGTGTGTGCGCGCGCGCGTGTGTAAGCACTTACAATAGTCTCTATGGACAAGATTTTGTGCTTTAAAAACAACAACTTTAATTACTATTTTAATCCACCATTGCCTAAGACTTTGCTGCATGTTTTTTTCCATTTGACCAAGAAAGCCAAATGAACCCAAAGCCTGGGGGGACATCAAGATCTAAGAACTATTTTATGAGTATGAGATCATGCGTTACAAAAAAAGACAGCAATGAATGTAGCCTAACACGGAATGGGTGGGGGTGGGCGTGGGGGTCAGTTTGTGACCAGCAGAAGAAATGGGGGTAGGGAAGGTCATGGGGATGGGAGGCAGGGGAGAGGACAGGAGAGCCACAACCAAATTCCTTTCTTATTATAATAGCAGTTTGCGCAGAACCTTCGTGTTTTTCTTTCTTAAGCATCCAATGTCTGCTGGCTGAGCAGTACTGATGTATGATGATGAATTAATTTTTGCTGATTTGCTTTTCCCTGGCAGAAATTCTTTTCTTTTCCAGAGAATTCTGGTTAGTAAAGACAGCTGGAAAATGCCAAAGGGCAGAAGAATCCCATCAGCAATTATGAATCCACGTCCAGAGAAAGTGACCTATGTCTTAAGGTAGCGGTGTTGGGGAACAGGTGGTGAATGATGGGTATCAGCAACATGCAGGCCCCTGCCGCAACAGCCAATATCCCTGCGATGTAGAATGCCAAGTCAAAGCTGCCAGTCACCTTGCGAATGTGTCCTGCAAACAACAGATTTTTAAATTCAAGATCCCCAATGAATATACAGGCAAAAAAGATCACAAACACACATCTATACAAACACAAAAGCAGCACACAGAAACATACCAGCAGCCTACACATGTATTCATTTTGGTGCTTACAACCTAGTATTATGACATACGCTTAAAAATTAATCAAGGTCACCAAATCTGGTAGGGATGTGCAAAATTCAAAGGCAGTTATCATGAGGAGAGATTTGAAAGAAAAAAAATCACCTGAAGAGTTTCCAAGAGAAACATCAATGTTACACTTACAATGTCCACACATAAATTTTATGCAAAGTCATGAACTGAGAAGCATTTTGTGCAAAGCATGACCCTGTAACTGTAAGTCATAGACATAAACTCTTGGAACCTGAGTGGATAAAAAATTATGTTCTAACTTCAAGTCTGGAATGTACCTTACTAAGTTACTGTCATTGTTAGACATTATGCAACCCCTTCTTCTTTCAAAAGCAATCTCAAAACCTATCTTTTCTCCCATTTCTCCAACTAATCTGTTGAAATTCTGTCTCACGCTTATCCTTTTTGTTGTTGATATAAATTATAATCAAGACTTGTTCTCTCAGCTCATCAAAATGATGTGAAATAAACGTACCTGCTAAGCTTGGTCCAGCAAAAGCTCCAATCCCATTGGACAGCATGATATAACCAAGGCCGTCCCCCAGGTTGTGAGAGCCAATAAGGTCAATCAGCACAACGACCAGCAGGCCCAACACCACACCAAAAGTGAGGCCCGCGCACAACATCATAGCAGCAAATTCACCAAATGTGGAACCAAATGGATACGCAGCAATGCACAGACCAAACAGTATGTTAGCTACAATGTATTGTCCTCTACGATGCCTGACCCAAATATTGCCAATCACTCCACCAATGATGCCTCCCACAAAATCTCCAAGCCCAAGGATCGTCAAAAGCCAGGCAGAATCAATATCGTTTATTCCACACTCTGACGTATATTCAGGTCCAAATGACAACACCACACTAGCCGTGGCATTCCACATTATGCTACTGACAAAGTAAACATCAAAACCAACATTGGTGAAAAGATAAATATGGCGTAACACCCTGATGTCATCATCGCTAGTCAGAAACACATCTGCTTGTTCAGTCTGAGGGTTTCCATTCTCAGTATCTTTAATTTTGTCTCCATCTGTGCAAACTTTGTTTGGCAAGCATCCTGTCTTTGTCTGCTTGAAATCTTTGATGGGATCAATATGGTTTGCATCTTGGGTAGACAAAATTTGTGCATGATCATGGAAAGTTTTCTTTGCCGATGCACAGGCACTAAAACTCTCCCTGATACTGACAGGCTCATGTCCATCAGGACAAAAGCCAAGTGCATTCACCTGTAACAGTTTTTCACATCCATCATTCACAGCCAGTGCTCCATTACGCGTTGTCACCGATTCGCTGCCCACCAACAAAGCTTTAGAATCTTCAGGTGCTGCTGCCTTCTCCTGGCAAGTTATCTCCTTCTGCACCCTCAAACCTCGGGCATCCTCTACAACAGCTGCAGCTGACTCCGTTTCACACATGGGTTTGTCCCGGTCAAGCAAAGCCATGGCATCACTGATTTTCCTCGTCTGACAAGCTTTGTCTACAGGTGGTGATCTCAAAAGCGCTGCACAGACAATGAGATGAAGCTGTAGACCAGCCACAACAATCAGTGAGGCTTTCCAGCCATAAATTTGAATCAGCTTGCCGAAGACAATGGGCATGATGGCTCCCCCCAGTCCTGATCCGCTGGTTGCGATACCTGTGGCCAGACTCTGGTGTCGCTTGTAGTACAGACCACTCAGCACGTGGGAAGGGACATACACCAGACATGACCCCACACCTGCAACACACAGAGGTAGCAAAGACCACTCAACATGTGGGATTGGAGGCATGCACACTAGCCATGACCCCACATCAGCAACACATGGAAAGCAACCATGGCCTGACAGTGGAATGTTAAACATTTCACTTGAGGACATACAACTGAAAAATCATTCATAATTTGAGAACAAAACAAAACAAAACCTGACTTAAAGGGGAACCGAAGAAAAAGAAGCATCACATGCCCTGCCCACAGGTCAGGAATAGAATAAAAAATGGACACAGCTGTTTTTAACTTGATTTCTGGTCCCATTTCCTAAAAGAAATGATGTTTGGAAGTCACGAAAACATGACTGTGAGTGCTGCCATTTTGCGCCCAGCAGACTGTGTCAGTGACTTCAAAGACATGGCTGGAAAGTGTGGCAAGTGTATCAAATACATCATGAGCCAACCCTTTTCTGCTCTTCATTCATAAACAGTGAACCAACACAGCTGCATCCTGAAGAACTGAAATACGATGCAAAAAAAAAAAAAGCACTTCTTTTGTGCAAATATTGATAGAACAAGCAACATTAACCCTGCAGATGGAATAGGTGCATATTTTCTACAGTTTAGACCAACTGCCATTTTCACTTTGGTTCCCTTCAAAAAAAAAAAAAAAAAAAAAAATGTGGTAAAGCATGACACATACTAACAGACAGACACACACACCTACTGAACAGCAAGTCACATGATAGCTCTGATTCATATTTGACAAATGATGGTTACCTGAGAGCACTCCAAAGCTGATGCAGAGTGCTGGAATGTATGGCAGGAAAGGCATGAGAAGCATCCCCAACACCACCATTACAGAGCCCAGCAGAGCAATCTTTCGATGACTGGTTTTTGTTATCAGGTAACTGGCCAAAGGACCTGGAAAACACATGACGTGTACAGGATATAAGACTCCATGTATGGAATTGGTACAGTGGGTAACAGCTGGCCAGAGGACCTGGAAAACACATGACCTGTACAGGGCATAGCACTCCATGTATGGAATTGGTACAGTGGGTAACAGCTGGCCAAAGGACCTGGAAAACACACGACCTGTGCAGGACATAAGACTCCATGTGTGGAATTGGTATAGTGGGTAACAGCTGGCTGGCAGATTGATGAACTGGTTTGCATGGCCTGGGTTTGATTTTGCATTTGGCTCATCTGCACTTCAAGGCATGGAGACCCCCTTTTCTTCCCACTTCCGACCCCAGTGAAGGAACAGCAATCTGTTTCACATCACTGCTCACCCTAAGCAAGAGATCTTTTTGGTGGTGAAAATGTGGCCTCATGGGGCCTTCTCCTGGGATTCTGGTGCCTGTCTTTAAGAAAAATAATTGGCATAGGACATAAACCAAGAAGTGGTATTAGGTAAAATGCACAGTCAAATTCCAACCATTTCATGATGGGGCAAAACAAAAAGCTGCTGAACTTCTAAAATTACAATTCCCCACTGAAGTGCTTTAAAAAATCCACAGTTCGCTTTTCAGTTGGGAAATTATGTATCTAAAGTTTGTCACCTGCTACAAATGGAACTCATCGTTGTTAAGGCATGCTTACAATACATTTGTGCCAAACCTGTGCAATGCTGTGTGTAGCAAAGCAAGTGCAAATGTGTCTGGGTCTTAATAAAGCCTGTCCTATTAAAATGTGTTCATTCTCAAACTCCGGCATGTTTTAATCTATGATTAAATCCTATCCTATTAAGATGTGTTCATTCTCAACCTCTAGTGTGTTGTAATAATATAAATAAATCCTGTCCTATTAAAATGTGTTCATTTTCAACCTCTTGTGTGTTTTAATCTCTGATTAGGAAAAGGAACATGCTGTTTCTTTTTTCTTTTCTTTCTGAAATCTTGAAGAAAAGGTGGCATAACCTAAACTTGCTTGCAAAATATTCAGCTGAGGTAATCAGGTCTTGTTCTGTGTAAGAGGTAGTACAGCGTGTAGCTAACCTGTTTTATGAACAGACTGCATCAGTGGTTTGGCAAAGTTTGCTTCACCCAGGGAGCTGATGTACTAATCAAGCTCTGATGATTGCCACTGCACACAACATTACCTATCTCATTACTGTGTAACTGCAACCCTGATCTGAAAGAGTTGTGAAAAATAAACCATCATTTTCAGTACGTATAAAACACACAGTCTTGTTTCATATATATATAAAAAATTATAATCTGTGTTTGGAGTGACTTTGCAGATTTGACTCCAGATAGGGTTTACACATGAGAATATTTTTCAAATGTGCACAATTTGCTTTTAAGTCTAAACAGAGTCTGGTCATCCTGAGGTGACCATGTGCGGGTGACAGGATACTAAAATACAAGTACTAATAGTAATACCCCCCCCCCCCCCCCCCCCAAACCCCAAAGGAGAAGAAAACTGAGAAATGAAAGAACAAGAAATAAACGAGGAAAGGAAGTCAACCAGGGGGCATTTTACCTGAACCAAGAAACGTAGCCCAGTTTAAGGCGGCGATGAATGACACGCCCACTGTGTCATTGTCAAAGTAGTCAAGAAATTCAATGTTGTAGACACCAATGGAGGTGCTGGCACCAAAGGTGAACACCTGAATGAGGAATGCTGAAGCCACAATAACCAACCCCCACTTGCCGCCCTCCATCTTGCTGTTGTATGCCTAAGTGCTGGTTTGAACTGCAGGCACAACTGCAAACAAACAAGCTGAAGTTCAACAGGTGCAACATATTTTAAAAGGGAACCGAACTGGAGTTTCAAGTTGGCCTGAAAATGTAGAAAACTTAGAAAGCATGCAAACATTTTCATCTGCGTGTTTCATTTGGTTGTTCCAGCAATGTTTACACAAAAGAAGCACTTTTCTGCTTTGCATTTAAGCTCTGCAGGGCAGCAGCCACGCACTTACTGATGTAGAGCAGAAAAAGATTTGTCTAGTGACACAATTAATACTTTTGCCCTACTTTCCATTCTGACCTTGCTCATGATGCCAAGAATGCAGACCGCGGGGCACAAAATCACAGCATTGAATAATGGTCATCTTTCCATGACTTTTTGACAGCAGTCATGTTTACTTTTCCATGACTTTAAAACATGAATTTTATTGTTAAAATGTACTTGAAACACTGGAACAGGACTAGAAATGAAGTGAACCTTTGCCATGACCTTGACACTGACCACAGCAAACCAATATTTTCATTGGACACTTTGGCTTATGATGTTCTACCATCAAACCAAGTTTGGATGCAAAAGAATCAGTTCAAAAACAATAGTAGAAGCAGTCATGTTTCGATTATAAACAGTCATTGATTAAATAAGCCCTTACCATGACCTTGACATTAAGATCTGGACAAACACTGATTGAAATTCTAAACAACTGCTCTGACCGTGACCTTGACGTTGAACACAGCAATCCATTAATTTCACTGAACATTTTGGTCATGGAAAGATGACCATTATTAAATGCTGTCATTTTGTGTCCAGCGGTCTGCATTAGCGGCATCATAAACAAGGCTGGAATGGAAGGTAGGGCAAATGTGTTGCTAGACAAGTCTTTTTCTGCTGTGCATCAGTAAATGGATTACTGAGCACTGCCCTGACAGTCCATCCCACCGGACAGCTTACAGACAGAAAACTCTTTCCTAGAACCATCCCACAGTGGAACAGCTTTCCGCAAGAAGTGACCACAGCACCCACCCCTGGCTCCTTCAGTCGTGACCAGGGTCTGCTCCCTCTTAGATCTCTAACAAGTATTCACGAAAAGTAAGTAAATGAAGGCTGGAGCTGTGCCGGTCGGGATTCATCACCGGGAACAACTATGGTAGCCGGATTGGTGTAGCTAGATACTCCAAGTACTTTATATATATATATATATATATATCTTCTTCTTCCAATAATGTCAGGATCAATGTCTGATCATTACTGATATTTATGGTGTGCAAGAAAAAGGGTGTGTGGCTGGAAATACAATAACTAACCCTATAAAAAATTTTTTTTTTTTTTTTAGTCTTCCAGTTGCCTAGTAGCAGAATGTATGTGGAGCTGCTGGCAGGCAAAATATTTTTTCGGGCCCCCATTGCTGAGGACCTACAGCACAGCCCCCAGTGCATCCTAATGTTGTGCCCAGGCCCACAAAGTGCCCCACACTAAAAAAAAAAAAAAAAAGGGGGGGGGGGGGGGGGGGAGGGTAGGGAAGTGGTTGTTTCCTGGAGTTTGGCCACCCTCCAGATGAAGGCGCCAATGGAAGGGTCTGAGACTGTCTCTGGGGGAAGTGTGTTCCAGTCCCTCACTGTCCCTGGGACTGCACACTGCACACTTTCCGCACTAAATTTTCTTTTGTACTTTTTCATACCACTTTAGGAGTAGGACTCTGCAGAACCCCCCAAAAGTGCGGCAAAATCTCGGAGCAGTTTTTGCTCAATGGAAGGTGGCTGTCAAATCTACAGAGAATCAGTTATGAGAAGCCCAGAGCGGAATCGAGCCAAGGCATGGCCCTTCTGCTTACCAGCCCCGGCAACGCCTTACCGCTAGGCCAGACCGGCTCACAAGCCCTTTTGCCGACCGCGGCTTGTGATACCTCGTGAAAACAGCGGGAAAGGGGCGGGGGCTGTGGACGGGGAAGAAGAGGGGGAGAGAGAGAGAGAGAGAGAATCTTCTTTGTGTTAGGCAGAAACCTTCCAGTGAGTAGAAAACTACTCGGAGATTTTGCTGCACTTTTGGGGGGTCTGCAGAGTCCTATAAAGGGGTATAATGAAAAGAAAGAAAAAGAAAGGGAGAAAGAAAAAAAAAGGAACAATTTTTTTGACAGGAGAGTATTAACTACTTTGGGGTATCCAGCTAGACCAGTCCGGCTACCGTAGCGGTCCCCGGGGGCGAACCCCGACCGGCACAGCACCAGCCTTCACTTACCCACTTTTCGTTAATACTTGTTAAAGACCTAGTAGGGAAGGAGCCAGGGGTGGGTGCTGTGGTCACTTCTTGGGGAAGATTCACCCACAATTATTGGTTGCTCCTCAACTCCAGTCTGGTATCGGCTACCAGTTTGCATGAAGCCATAGACAAAAGTGACAGGTTGGAGGTCCGAGCGTCAGCTTACAAACAGAAAGAAGCTTGTGGTTTGCCATGTTAACCATATACAGAGCTAGCATGTTGGTTTCGCCATAAGTACTGATAAACCATGAACTTACATTTATATATACGTAAACGCTTCTTGGATTTTACCGTAAACGTCTCCACGTCTATGTTGACGTAGATCATCATGTAAGTTTGTGGGGTAACCTGACTGGACCTGAACCTTGACCTTTTTGATATCTTGGGCTCAGCCTGGGAAAGAGGCTAGGGTAACCTTATGACCTCTAGTATGGCGTCATTTTTCTTCCCACAATGCATTTGTTGACACGCTGCTGTTCTGTTCCTGAATGTGCCATTTGCTTTTAGTCAAACGGAAAGACTTAGAAGGCGGCTTTGAAGTTTAAGACTATACACTGTTATATCTTTGGGGGAAAACGAAGCAACAAAGATTGTTTCAAACTATAACGAATTTTCACAATGTTTGGTGCTTCACAAGGTTTGAAACGCTCATCTGGATTTGACAGTAAGTAGGCTGTACATTTTGCAATGGCTTTACCACGGTTTCCGCTGGAATTTTAGCAACCGGTTTTCCACAATAACTATTCGTCCTGCAAGCTTTGCTATCTGCTCGGCAGCCGCACCATAGGACTAGGAGTAATGTTGACCTTTACAGCTCCTAATATTGTTCTGATGTATTTTGGGGTCAAATATGTTGATTAGACTTCCAAAGTTCTAGGATTAGGAAGGTGCCTCGTAAAGACTAAAGGGCCATGTTCTTCGAACCCAAACCCAAGGAACAGTGTTAAACCCTTATTGCCTTCGGATTAAAATGACTTTCGATCAAAGAATACTATCAGTAGTTCAAGATCACTGCAACAACTTGTGGCTCAGAATAAATCCAGTACAACTACAAGGGGCACTGCACTGACGGATCAACAATCTTGCCTGTACTTATTAGAATTTTAGATCCTCCATTTCTGATCGCACATGTGCAGATCGTACGTATTCAGTACGTACTTGATCTTGATGCGCACTACAACTAGTGTAACTAAGTGCGATACGCTGACAGGACCCAATTTTGGGTATAGCGTCAGCGGACAAGTGGGAAGAGTCGGAGATGAACACAGACTATTTCTAAGTTGATTTTATTTTTCTCATTCAGTAGTTTGTAGAAACTGAACACATAGAGATCATTGTAGTGAAGAAAAACTAATGAAAGAGTGCGGAGATTTATAATTGTGTGTGTGTGGAAATAGAATATCATATTGTCTTTGGGTTAAAATTATGAATCATGTGAGTGTTCAGGGCATCAGTGGGTCATTGCAAGATGTATTGCATTTACCATTAAAAGAAAAGAAATGGTGGAAATATTGCTTTGGTGCATGATTAAAATCAGTGTAACTCATGATTATTATTATTTTTTTACAAATTTTTGTGTATGAAGAAAGAGGATCAAATATTTATATTAACTCAGTAGAACTTTGTGTTTGTTTTGTCTACCTGCAAAAACAACACATTGGCAGTAATTACAGACTGACAAGTATATGCAGAATGGTGCAGTCTGGGAGTGACATTAATTTAATTAAACAAAGTTAAGACTGACAGCTTTTTAATTTATTGGCTGTGACCAAAATACTTGATGTTTGATGTATGACCAGAACAAATGCAGATACCAACAACACCAGCAGCTTTTATGATAATGTCATTTGCAGTAACACTAACACTTCTCTTTAGTTAAAATGCTTGCAATTGTATGAAAACAAAATGACATGGCAGATGATCTGGTAGTGCTCACTACTACTGTACTAGTAGTAGTACTACAGTGTTAATGTTATTTTGTAATTTAGACGATTCTGTTCAGTTCAATTCAGAAAACTTTAATTATCCCACAAGGGGCAGTTTTGTTATGAGAGTTGCCTGTTACAGGTCAGCTCAAGCATCAGCATGAGAACTGTTAGTGTTACAGACTTTTTCTGTATGAGATCTGCCACTGGTGCTGTGTTTCAAAGTATTCTCATAGTGTTATACTCACTGTTTAGTGTTAGGGAAAATAAATGCCAGCACAACCGAGTATGAAACGGGCCTTGAAAATAAAGCTTACTTTCTGGCTTGGCCTGACAATGACATTTTGGGCCTCATAAGTTATATTGACAAAACTTTCTTTTCTTGACTGTCTAACTTCTGATGTATAATTTCTGATCTATTTTAACTTTGGCTGGTTTTTATTGAGGTTATCAACACAAGCATTTCCAGATTTGGTTGATGACAGGTTTCCATGACATACACAAGAACATCATGGCATCCACCCATACTGTTCATGATTGCAGAAGAGACACTGACCGAAGTCAATCAAAAATACATTGTAATTTGTACTGACTAACTGAGAAGAAAAGAGTGAGTTTCTTCTCTATTTACTTAGTACTATTACATTTACAGTATTAGCATTACTATTAAGGTAATATATTATTTCATTAACTAATTAAGCCCCAAATGACACCACGTTAAATCCCTAATAAAGGGGGCTGTTTTTAAAGATTATCATCAATGACTGTGTAATTGTAAATTAGGATCAGTCTAAATGTTAAAATAAGTGTAATGCATGATCATTAATTTCAGAAGTCTATTGTTTATTAGAACAGCCAATATATACTGGTGCAACCTGTTATGACTAATAATATATTACTTATTAGTAATAATATATTGCTTTACTTTATCCGATACTGATGCAAGTGTGATGACAGATCCTATACTGGGCATGCCGATAATGGCTATCAAGTATCATACCAGAGTGCTTGCACCATATATACTTTTACCAGTCTGATAGTGGCGTATGACAATAAAGTATAGTACATCTACAGGTTTACTTAATCATACAAAATCAAGACCTGGAAATCAATAAGCATTCAGTATAATATAAATGGATATTTATGCCCTGAGACCTTTTCTGTCTTGTGAATCAACGAGTCACATATTTCAGATTTGTTATTGTGTACACTGACAGTTTGAATGGAATTTGAAACAAATCAGTTCAGAGTGTTTTTGATATTGAGTGATTGTTGCAGTGGGTGAGTGGAGTGGAGGTGGAACTGGAAGTGGTTCTGATGGTACCGAGGGTCGAAAAAAGAAGAAGAGAAGTCGCTGGAATACAGAGATAGATGAGAAGACTGTCATACCAGGCATGCCTACCACAATTCCTCCCAACCTCTCCAAAGACCAGGAGCAGCAGTACATTGGTAAGCATATTACTTGAAAGCATATTACATATACTGTTAAAAGTGTTTATAACCACGAATATACTTGGATGGTTTTGTTTTGACATTGGCAGGTGGTGTCTTAGTCTTTGATTATCTGTGTGTGTGTGTTCAGACATTTTTATTTCCTTAGTGGCTTTATGCAAAGAATAAATTTGTGGATTTTAAGGATGTTATTACTGACTGATCATGTAATAAATAGAATAGCTGCTTTAGGTTTCTTTTGAGTGTGTTAACCTACTTTTATTTTTGCTCATTTTGAAGAACAAATTACAGTGCTTACACTAGATGTATGTGGTGTTTCAGTTTGTGAAATGTTTTGAATTGCATTTGTAATGAATTTAAAAGTGAATAAATGTATTGTGTGGACTGACAGTCTCATTTTGAACTTTAAAGGTCATCAGATGGACACGTCATCACGTTCAGTTTCGTCACTGAAATGTTACTATTATGAATAATGTTGTTGGACCTTTTTCACCCTTTGTTGTTTTTGTTTGTTTTTACTGTTTGTGTAAGTTCACACTGGTATATATACTAATATAGCAAGTTTTCATTGTTGTGGTCTTTTCATGGATGGGGTAGGAGTGATTGATTTTAAAGTTAAACCTCTACAGTGTCTTTGATTAGTTTCAAAAAAGAAGGAAATCAACACTTTGGTATCACCTTTAGATAATAAGTTCATGATGAACCTGTGGCATTACTTTCTATGAGTATGAATTGGTTATATTTAAAAAATGATGGTATGGTTTTAGCTTGGCATAACATAAAAAACTAAGGGATAATATTTTATAAATGGGGAGCAAGGATAACTGTGGTTACAGCACCAGACTTGTGATTGAAAGGTCATAGGTTCGTGTCCTTACAGGAGCAGTGGGAGAATTTTCTTCAGGGTCAACTTTCTGTGCTGGCTCATATTTCAGTATCCATTCCATCCCAGCGTTAGACAGTTACCACAGTAGCATGTAAAAAAATTGGTGCATGGTTGTATGGGGTACACAGAATGTGTGCCAAAACCGCAGCAGTTTCATGTGGCACCAGCCATGTAACAACCAGATGGGGCTGGGAAGAAGTACACCACTTTGGTGGATATTAAAAAAACCCTGAAAGGATACAATAATGATAAATGATCATCTTTTTAGCGTTGTAAAACTTGTATCTCACCAACAAGGGTGAGCACACTGTACTTTACAAGATCAACATCTTAGCCAACTTTAGGTGAACCTCAGGATTTTAGCTGAGGAATGGTAGGTAACAAATGACCAGAATTCAAATTGACGTTGAGATGACTTTTACTTTTAGGGTGTTGATTGTGTTTTGGCTATTTGTTAGGAATAGCATGCAGCTTTTACTTCTGCTGGTCTGAAATAAATTTACGTACTAAATATATTAACATTATTCTGTTTGAAGTGTTTTAATTTTAATATTTTGTGTGTACTTTACCTTCAGTTGTCATGTTGACTGTTTTGAACTTGAAACATGATGACATGCTAGATGTATTGAATTTGTTTTTAATAATCATTAAGTCAGTTGTGTTTTTCTGTTGGTGTACGCACTGATTTCACTTAGTGCTTTGCTAAAACCATGGAATATCATAATAATTAATTACAGAAAAAGTTATTCCACAGGTTCCTGTTTTGGGTCAGCTGTCTCTCTGAAAGTGATACCAACTTAATCAAGCAGCTGCAAACTTAGTTTTGCCAAGCTTTCAGTTTTAGCTGCAAATATCATGATTGATATGGCCCCAGATGGCCTGTACTTGTTCACAACTGCCTTTGGCACATTTATTCACCCGTGTGTTTCTTGTTTCCTTAGGCTTAGAGACCTTTTTCAGTTTCTACAATTCTTTTCAGTTACTGTTATTGATAATTTCGTTAGCTGGTTGTCATATTTTATAAGTTATTCATGTGAGGAGTCAGTATTTTCACTACTTGTCACAGTATTTGACTCAAGAAAAAAATATAACAAAAAATAAAAAGTGTGGTGTTCATTTCCCGTGATCAGGCTGGTGTTCATTTTTCATGATCAGGCTGTTTTACCACTGATCAACTGTTCATCCAATAACTGCACCAGAAACCCTAGTGTTAGGATTTGCAAAACAACTTTTAATCAAATTAATGTGATGACTTATTCAGGTATTGTTTCACGATTTTGCATGGTGTTGGTTCACACCAAGCTTTAAATAAGCAGTCATAGTCATACCTGTTTTGGTGTCTTTGATGCAGCTTCATTTCCAAGGTCACAGCAGTGAGTGAAAAGTTAAGAGTATTTTCAGCCTTAGTAAAAAGCTTAATATTGGCCAAAAAAAATCAGACAGTTGTGAACAACATCTTTTGAACTTTGCTTGATTTTAACCTATATTCAGATATGCTCATTTATGCAAATTACAATTATTCATGTAGTTTATTAAGGTATATATTATTACAATTACAGTAACAGCATTCATGACTTGATATTGCACTGAGATAATTGATACGCTTCCCACCAAAACCATATGTAGGCAGTGTTAGAACTACATTATGTGAAAGTTTCAGTTTAAAAATTTGTGTGAGAGATAATTTTGGGGGCATTTTTGTTCTTTTTGTTTTTATTGCTCATTCAGTCTTTACAGTAACCTTAACTGAATTTCAAGGTAACAGATCTGTGTATTTTGTTCAAACTTTATTTGGTTGCAGTAATATATATATATATATATATATATATATATATATATATATATATATACACAACAGAAAAGGTATCAAGTCACATATCCTAAAATGGACAGAATTTAGGACTGTACCAATGTGTTGGGCACAGAGGGAAGATTACAATGCAAATAGTTTTCTCATGGTTTATGGAAAATGTTCTGTTTCTAGTCATTTTACGCATGAATGTTTATTCACGTAAGTGTCATGTCACTTGTTTTTCATATGTGCTATCATATTTAAAAACCGTAGCTTGGCAACAGAGCTCATGCCTTAATCAGTACTGCCGTGTTTTACATTATGAAAAGTGAGTTGAGGGCCCGTCAAAGAAATTGTGCATGCAAATCACTGGAGCATTTGCTTTTGTTTTCAGTTCAGTTCAGTCTTTCTCATTTTTTGGAAGGGGGAGGTGGGGGGTTACTGATACTGATATTTTGTTTGTTTGTTTGTTTGTTTTGTGTGTGGTTTGGATGTTGGACTGATTTGTTTCTTGCTGCGACTTAATCTGTTGCTTTTATTTCAGTCCATTTACAGATAGAGGAGATTAGTCGTAAACTGCGTTCTGGAGACCTGGGCATCCCACTCAACCCAGAAGACAGGTGTGCAACTCGATCGAGCAGTCTGCTGGCTTCTCTGCTGCCCTAATCCTAATCTAATGGCCATGCCAAATTACAGCTCTTGTGCAGTGCTCCACGGGGTCGATGGTATATGTATCACGTACACGTCATCAGTCAGTCTTTTGCAGACCAACATGATAATAATGAATGTTGTCAAAGAAAGAAAAGAGCGAGTGTGTGTGCCTGTGAGAGGGAGAGAGAATGGGAGGGAATGGGAAAAAAGTAGACAGAAAAATGAGAGATTGGAAAATTTAGTGTAAGGAAATTTAAGCTGTACCTTTCCTCTCTGTATTACTATCAAGGGGGAAAACAAGGATTTGTACAGACTGAAAAGCTAACATGATCTGCATTTGTTTTTGTGCTTTGTTGCATCAAAACATTCTGCAGTCAGAGCACATTCTTGGAAGTAAGGCTGCTGCTGAAGTCAACAAAATGGATGAATTATTAATGTGATTAAATTTTGTCAGTGACTGTGATGCTGGGGAAATAATTATAACAAGACTGCTGATAAGTCCTGTCTTTTCACTGTTAATATAATGATTGCTAGCTTACCTGCATTGCTTAGAGCAGGGGAGAGAGCTAGCACATGGCCTAAAATTGGCACTTTGATTGATAAAGGATAATTTCAGCAGCCTTGCCATTGGTAACTGTTAAAAGTGTTAGTGCTACGTTCTATGATAACCTACAGCTGGAACATCCATGATAAAGCTTCACATTTCATAGCTTTTGTTGGGTGAATTATAAAATCTGTACAGATCCTGAGACTGGTGTATATGACCAGCTTTCCCCCCCCCCCCCCCCCCCCATTTTTTATATATATATTTTTAAGGTCATCAGTATTCTGTTTTTTCCATGCCCCTTTATAAGTCATCCTTTGTAATTCCATTTTTCATTGGGACTTGGACCCATGCAGTTTTGCTCATTTTACTTTCTGAAACAGCTGATTTATAATAATGAATCCTGTATGTATTTCAGACTGCATAATTTAAACACACCACACATTGTTTCAAACTTGAATCCAACGTATATCCATTACCAATCCCCTTTCATCTGGGGTTGTGGTTTTGGTCAGATTCTTGTGATATCTGGGGTACTCCTGGATTGCTTGAGATTTTGGTGTGCAAAAATGTAAATGAGTTCAGTAGCAACTGCCATAAATTGATATGCAGTGCAGCTGCTTTGGAATGAATTAGTGTGTATTTTGATTGCACCTGCCCCTACCCCACCCCACCCCTCAGCTTTAACCCTACCTGTACCTTTTCTGGTTTTGACCCATCCATCATATCCATTAAAAAAGAAAAGTTAATTGTGTGTTAGTACTGTTACTTTATGGCCCATGGTTTATCATGCTGATCAACCTTTTTGTGCCGTTTTGTATTGTTTATGTGTGTGTGAACAGGGGATGGTATTATGTCAGAGTGCTTGAAAAGTGGGATGTGCAGTGATGGATGTGTGGTACTGTTGCCAGATTGTTGATTTTCTGCAGGGTAAACCATGGTGCTCAGTTTAACTGTGCAAGTGTATTGCTATGAGTACTAGCGTGATCTGCTGAAATTGGCTACCACTTGTCAAAGAAGCCAGTGTGTTAAGCACTGGCCCCATTGGGCTTCCCACCCATTTCACCTCCAAAAGGGAAAGTTCAAACAGTGGCTAGTTAAGTAGTAATTTGTCACCGCCCCAAGCTACCTCAACAGCATTAACCAAATGGGCGTAGCAGAAAGGAAGCAGAGAGCCTGGGGCAACTGAGATGGTTGTTAACCTGTCGTGTTTCAGTGCCTCGCATGTCTGATGCTATCTTCGCAGGCACAGAGTGGTAGCACATTGGAGGCATTTCTTTCCATTTCCAAGTTTTGTTCTCTTGTGCCAGGAATGCAACTCTGCTGTTGTTTCCTGGACAGTTCCCTTCTGTTGAAGGAGCTCATGGTCTTGGCTGTTGAGCATTGCGGCACTTCAGTTGACCCGTCTTCCCTGAGTTTTTGTTCAAAGAGATTTCAGCCGAGGCAACTTCTTTAATTCACCAGTTTTCATATTACTTGCACTGATTTTCATACAGTTACTGATATGACAGTTAGTATAAATGTATGTCACTGTATCGTTTGAAAACTTTTTAATGGATTTTGTTGATCTACTGTGTGTTTAATATTGAGAGCATACTGTCCTATTGTATTCAATGGCAATGAGATAATTTTCATTTCAGGGTGTTAAGAGTGGGAGCTTTGTTTAATTGCTATGCATGTTTCTCTGCAGCAATGATTAATGAAAATTGGTGTAAATAATCTCTTTCTCTCCGAATTACTAATCTGCACTGGACGTAATATTTTGAAGCAGGTTTTGAAACAGTGCTGTTTGGTTGATAATTGTTGTGATCTTTCAGATTATCTGCCCTTTCAGTTTCATCAGCCCAACCCTAACTTTCTTCAGGATACACATTTGGTTGCGGTAGATTGTCCCAGAGTCGGTAGAGAAAGAAACAGTGTTGTAAAGCAACCTGATGAACAATCTAGTGCTAAATGACGGATTTGAATCTGGTAGTCTCAGAAAAGACAACAGAGCTGTTCCTTTCAGTGGTGATTTGTGTGCCAAGAAAAATGACTGTATTTTTGGTGGACGTTTTAGTAGTGGAAGGCCTCATCTTGCTGTCAAAAAAGATATTGTCATTCAGTTCACAAACAATAAGATTCAGAGTTTGGCTTGTGGTTAGATTCCTTTTTGTTGCTTCTGGTGTTTTTTTGTTTGTTTTTGGCTGTGCAAATTTCTAGCTGTGCTTCATATATGCTTACTTCACTAGTTTTTTTCTTCTTCCCCCACCCCCTTTCCCCAGAATAACACATGCTGGGTTATCAGTGTCAAGTTTCTTGGTCGCATTGCTGGGTGTTTGACCTGAGAGTGTGGCAGTGTTTGGGACTTAGCATTTGAATGTGGATTGTGGCATGATGGTTATATGGCAGATGATCCAAGACATTGGTCTTGAGAATAAATGAAATTAGTGTTCACATTCCACGTCTCTCAGCATGATGGCTGTACATAATTTTTGTTTCCAGGATTGAATGACTAATGCACACGTTTGATACTTGACTGATGATGAATATCTAACGCAATTCATTGTCCTCCATAGCTAGGCATGGCACGAGTGGCTTCAGTTCAACGCTGTCCAAGTTTTACAGAAAGTTCTCTTCTTTGGTTTCCTTGATCAACTTGTGTACTTTAGTTTTTCACTTGCTGGTCCTAAAGTTGGCACCGCCCAGTCAGTGCCTAGAAGATCAGGGCCTGAAGTTTGCTCATTTAAGCACGCTGGGCCCTTTGAGTTTGTTGAGTGTTCCATCATATCCCACTAATGTTAATAAATGAATAGATTCAAAATATGTCTGCAGGAAAGTGTTTTTGTTTTTGTTTTTACATTATATGAAAAATTGGAAAGGAGGAAACTTTTAACACCCAGTCAGCCATGACAGTTATGTTGGGGTGATACGTAAAATCGAAGAGAAGTAATAAGGAGTGGGCCAGTAGAGAAGCTAGCTCTTGCGCCATCTTATGTGCAGAAGTTGGGTGTTCCATATCTGCCTGCTTGTTGTATGCAGTTTTTTCACAGTCTGCATTTTTGTTTTCATAATAAAAAAGAAGAAGAAAAGCACATCATATATATATATATATATAATATACTAAAGATAAAATCAGCAGAGACTGTGTGGAGCCAGATCTTTCATAAACTCAGCCCCAAGAATCTGTCGTGATTATCCAGGTAGTGTCAAGGAAGTCCAAAGCATTGAAGGCTTTAGTTTATGCACCAGCTAAAAACTTATGTATTCAGAATTTTAATATCTTTTTACCACTCATTTTTGTCTCCAGTACTCTATTTTTGCTGAGTGTCCTCAGCACTACCCCCGAAATATGGACTAATGTGTCACTGGACATAAGCATCAAGTATTTAAATTTAAAAAAACTGAGTTAGTTTACCTAAATGGCTTTTCATTGCCTGCATTTCGTGACATTTTTTTCCAGTAACTGTAAAACACAATAAATAGTTCCTGAATAATCTCAAAACACCTTGCATTGAATGAATTCAGAACCACTTTTGAGTGAACCATGGGACTAGACATTGCTATTTAGTCCAAAAAAAACACACCTCCTGAACAATATACAGCTGTTGACTGTGATAACGAAAAGAAAAGAAATGATAGCAAAAGAAAAGAAATAACATGTAAAATGTAATGGGAGGATATATATACAGATAAACAGATTTTTTAGAATCCTGAAACAAACCATTGAAAAAAATTACATCCTGCTGACCGTACAATTTTTTACACAAGTGACATAGGTTTTTCCTTGGGTCAAAAGAAACGTGTGCTCAGCACTACTGGAAACATGGTGGGCAGAACTGTTTTTTTTCCTCTGCTGCCCAAGTTTCTTCAGCTTTAAGGGAGTACCTGACCAGTTGGGAAAGTGTAGTTTGTAATAAATACAATGCCTCAGTGGCATCATACTGAGGGAGCGTGGCTCTCGAGTACTATCTTCAAAGAGCCCTCATGGCTTGGATTTTTTTTTTTTTTAGTGTATTTTTGATGTAGGGCAGCCTTGAAAACAAACCTCCTGTTGTCCAGATCCCCGTCTCCTGAGCCTATCTACAACAACGAGGGCAAGCGGCTGAACACCCGCGAGTATCGGACACGAAAGAAACTTGAGGATGAGCGGCACCAGCTTGTGCAGGAGGCCTGGAGACACAACCCCAACTACAAGCCACCTGCCGACTACAAGTGAGGCACCTTATTGAGTGGACATGAGGGTCACAATAGAAGTATCACTATCAGGCTAGCAGTTGCAAGGCAAATGTATTTGTGCAGAAGGAAACAAAATCAGTGAAAGTATACATATTCATGATGTTGCTGGCTGGGTACGCATGAATCGTAGGAAAATCTTGTTGCATAGGAGGAGTGTCAGTGTTTTATTTATTATAACATGAAATTGGTGTAATGTGACTATGAGTGTTCTTTTTGCTGTCTTGTGTTTTGATTATGGCAAAAATTGTAATGTGGTGGGGTGGGAGATTAGGCAAGATATTTCAGATGTGCGTGAGAATGACCTGTGTTCAGCTGTGTTATGGAAGTGATATTTAGTGAGAGAAGATAATGTTTCTGTGATTTAATACTGATTGACATAAAAATCATGCAAATCGTGTAGTTGTGAGCATTTGTGTGTGCTAAGACCTTTTATCTTTAGGTTTTTCTCAGAGCAAGTGTAAGTGAGGTCGTTCAAACGTTGTGTAATTATGACTTTCATGGAGTTTTCCACGTGCAATTTTAGTAGCTGTGGCCATTTTCACAGGGTGTTGGAAAGGTTAAAGTGCCAAGATGTATTTTCTAGGTATATTCTTGTTTTCATCATGTTCAGACTTTATAAGGTCAGTACTCGCATGGGCGCAACCACAAAATGCACGTGACAACTTTGTTCTGTGTTTAAAAATTAAAGGGATGTTTAGCATGTGCTGTGAAAGTGAGGGCTTTCTCAAAGTTTTGTGTGATGAGATTGAGAACCTCCATTGTCGATTGATACGTGCACTAGCATACATTGATCACCAGTTTTCATCTCTTTTTTATGTTGTGTGTGCAGTGTGTGTGTTTAGCTGAATTAGCTTGTGTTGGAATTATCTGTATTTTACGTGCTGTATCTGAAACAACAGCTAGGCAGTGTTGTTCATGTATTTCGTTTGTTCCAGGCCGCCAATAATCCGTGTCAGTGACAAGGTGATGATTCCACAGGAAGAGCATCCAGATATAAATTTTGTGGGCCTGCTGATTGGCCCTCGCGGAAACACTTTGAAGAACTTGGAAAAAGAGGTCAGTTCAGATAGAGAAGAGCTTTCTTTCTGTGTGTGTTCCTCTCGCTCTCTCTCTTGCTTTCTCTTTGTCTCTTTTATATAAAGCTGCAAATCAGAATGAAAGGTTGTCCTGCATGTTTTGTGTGTGTCCCATGTAAACAGCACTGAAACTGTTCAGATCACTGTTGTGATATTTACAACCGTGGCTCCTTGAAATGATGATAATATGTATTGTACACATTTCAGACCGGGGCAAAGATTATCATCCGTGGTAAGGGGTCAGTGAAAGAGGGCAAGATTGGGCGCAAAGACGGTCAACCGTTGCCTGGGGAAGATGAACCTCTTCATGCCTATGTCACTGCCAACAATCCAGAGAATGTTAAAAAAGCTGTTGAAAAGGTGAGATCAGTAGTCATAATTTGTCCAAGGTTGCTGCTAAAATATTAATGGTATTCAGCACCTACTAGCCCTAGATGCTGTACAGTGAAAAACAAGTCCATATAGGCTAGATGTGGATGTATATTATATGTATGTCATTGAAAATGTTCCCACATTTACACATTGTGTCGGAAGGAGGGGGAGATGAACTGAAAGAAATCATACTTGAACTATGGGCAGAAATTAGGATTGTGGGTTGAACTGAAATCAGCAAAGTTGATTTGTGAAATTTTTCCAGACTGCTGTAGCAAATCTGCAAGATGAATAGTGCATGCGAAAACAAGCCTGATCAAGAAAATGAGAAAAAGTGACACTGATCAGAAATTATTTTGAATGTATAGTGCCTAAAACATATCCAGTTATACAGCCAAGGAGCTAGGGCACATTGGTTGTGTGTGATTTTTGTTAAAAAAAACCAATTTCAGCGGATTGTATGCGGCTCATATTGTATTTGTGACATTGGTTGTCATGTGAAGGTCTTTTTTTCTTCTTTCTCTGAGGATGGTGATGTAGTGGTGACATGGCTGCATCAACAAAGCGTATGTTTCTGTTGTCAGATCAAGGAGATCATTCGCCAGGGCATCGAGGTTCCAGAGGGTCAGAATGATCTACGTCGCCAGCAGCTGAGAGAACTGGCACTGCTGAACGGTACCCTTCGGGAAAACGATGGACTGGCGTGAGTTGATCATCTTTGTAGGGCACCATACCTGTTTTGAGTGATTGTTTTTATGAGACCCCATCTGTTGTGGTCAGTAGTATCTGTTTTGAGAGTCTGATTAATGGGACACCATTAGTGGCTACAGAGTAGTGCCTGCTGTTGTGCATGCAGTGTTGCCAGTTGTGCACTGAAATGCCTGCTTTGAGATGTCATTTTAATGAGACAACTCCTGTGACTTCAAGTCATGAAAAACCAGTGTGCACACATGTAAACAAACATACATACACAGGCGTGTGTGCACACATGTAACTTGATCCAGTTTTGGAATTTTATGGTAGTGGTTTTGTTGAGTCCTGTTTTATAAATTCAGACAAATGGCCTGTGGTCTGGACTGTTAGTTTGTGAGAAGAGTTGATGTAAGGTGATAAACTGCAAGTTTGATCCTAATTCGGTGGGGAATGTGTTGCGTGGAGTCACTTGCTTTCTCCATGCTTGCCACTGGTTGTGAGAAACCTGAGTTAACGGAATACAAGTAATATCTGCCCATAGTGTTTCCAGTCCATGTTTTGTCACGGTTTTCTTCTTTAAGGTTTGGTGCTCTTTCTGCACAGAGGTGCAATTTCTTTGCACCATATGTGGACTGTGCAGCTCTTGAAAGCTGGCCTGTTCTCAGGTTTTTCAGTTTAAAAATCTTTTTTACATGGTTGTTTTGTTCATGATTGAAGGTGTATTATGTAGTTACACGGCGAATCACCTCAGTATTGTTTGTTCTTGTTGATTCCTTGATGGTGATGTTGAGATGCATGATTCCAGGAAGCTGAAGCAGATCCAGCAGGCACAGACCATTGTGACCAATACCATTCTCTGCACGGTGTGTGGTGGGGCCGGACATATCGCTCAGGACTGTAAGGAGAGGAAGTGAGTTCAAAACTTTGATTTGTTCTTGTAGCTGGGACTTGGCACTGATGTGCATGGTGCTTAGAAAGCTTTTGTGAGTGATGTAATGAAACAAACATGTTCATCTCTTCTGTGGTGATGAGGAATGTGTTAAAGCTGAACGGCCATGGCAACTGAACTGGTACTGTGTGAATAATGTTCTCAGGGCAGCAGGCATACTGTATGCAGCAAATGTGGTTCAGCTTCAGCTGCTTAAAATGAATGTGTGTGTTAAGAAGTGATTGATTGAATGAGTATTCTGTTGCTGTTTTTAAACAAATCTGGTTAAATGTAGACTGCTTAAAGTGAACAGGTGTGGCAAGAAGAGAGAGAGAAATCAGTGGCAGCAAATATGTTTGAACTTGAAATGCTTATGGAGATAATGTTGAAGAAGAACTGGTTTAGTAACTTTTCTTGAGCAAACTAATCTGATTGGCAGATTGTCCAGGTAATACTGAAGACATGAGAAGGACCTGACAGGATGATTGTTCTGTGGCAACATGTCTGGTTGAGTTGGAAATGCTTAATCCTTTTGATTTTGAAGGAACTAATGATATGGAGTGATTGTTTTGTAACAACAAACCTGGTTCCATGGGAATGCTTAAAGAGATGTGTTTGTGAAGAGTTGACCAGGTAATTCCTCTGTGTCTCCAGACCAGGGGACTCCTACAGGATGTCCCAGATGCAGACCTCCACAGACCGTGCCAAGATGGATAGCGAGGTGAGTCATTTTGCTGCTTACAGACAGCTTGTATGCGCATGTCGTGATGTTGACTTTGGCTCAGTCGCAGGGATTAACACTTCAGGGATATATGTGGACAGTTGGCAGTGACAGTGGTCATTTTTAGGGCCAGACTAACTGAAAGCAGAGTAGCTCTTTGTGGAGGCAGCCTGATCATGGTACTGGACCCAAGGGTTAAGTAAGAAGCTGGGTTTGGTTCAGGGTGCAGTGGCGTCGGCATGCTCTCGGTGAAGGGCGGTAGGATTCATTCTCCTTGACCCGAGACATGTTGTCTTTCCTTTGTTCCTGCTACATTCCAGCTGTTTTATGCATTCATATAAATGTGCAGTTGTGAATAAATAGGGATCAAACTTAAACCAGATTGTGGCTAGGTGTCGACTGTAATGTGACTGATGGTTGTTGGTGTGTGTTGAAAGAAGTTATGATACCTCCCCATAACAGATTTGGGGTTTGCAGTGTGCATGTCTGTGCATTTGTGGTGTACAGTACATGTTTGCTGTGTGCAGTATGTGTCAGTATCTGTGTGTTTGCTGTGTGCAGTACATGTCTGTGTTTACTGTGTGCAGTACATGTCTCTGTGTTTGCTGTGTGCAGTACATGTCTGTGTTGACTGTGTGCAGTACATGTCTCTGTGTTTGCTGTGTGCAGTACATCACTACATGTCTCTGTGTTTGCTGTGTGCTGTACATGTCTCTGTGTTTGCTGTGTGCAGTACATGTCTGTGTTTGCTGTGTGCAGTACATCTACATGTCTGTGTTTGCTGTGTGCAGTACATGTCTGTGTTTGCTGTGTGTTACTGGCATCATGTCTGTGTTTGCTGTGTGCAGTACATGTCTGTGTTTGCTGTGTGCAGTACATGTCTGTGTTTGCTGTGTGCTGTACATCAGTACATGTCTCTGTTTTTGCTGTGTGCAGTACATGTCTGTGTTTGCTGTGTGTTTACTGTGTGCAGTACATGTCTGTGTTTCTTGCATCATGTGGTACATGCTCTCTGTTTGCTGTGTGTTTACTGTGTGCAGTGCATGTCTGTGTTTGCTGTGTGCAGTACATGTCTGTGTGTTTACTTATGCAGTGCATGTCTGTGTTTGCTGTGTGCAGTACGTCTGTGTTTGCTGTGTGCAGTACATGTCTGTGTGTTTACTGTGTGCAGTGCATGTTTGCTGTGTGCAGTACATGTCTGTGTTTGCTGTGTGCAGTACATGTCTGTGTTTGCTGTGTGCAGTACATGTCTGTGTTTGCTGTGTTTGGCAGTACATGTCTGTGTTTGCTGTGTGCAGTACATGTCTGTGTTTACTGTGTGCAGTACATGTCTGTGTTTGCTGTGTGCAGTATATGTCTGTGTTTACTGTGTGCAGTACATGTCTGTGTTTGCTGTGTGCAGTATATGTCTGTGTTTGCTGTGTGCAGTACATGTCTGTGTTTGCTGTGTGCAGTATATGTCTGTGTTTGCTGTGTGCAGTACATGTCTGTGTTTGCTGTGTGCAGTACATGTCCCTGATGGCTGAGCTGGGGGAGGGACCACCCCCCAAGTCAACTTCTGCACCCACATCACACGTGAACCGCTCCAATCTGTTCCACAACCAGATGCCACCCAATCCAATGGTCAGTACTGGAGCAGAGCCACTGAAAGAGCTTCCTATGTCTGCCCTAGCTCAGCACTGTATGGTGCTTGCTTGCCTACTGTTGCTTGGGGCTGGAAATCTTTGGCTTAAAGGGTCTGAAACACAAGCATGGGAACTATACGCCCATTGGCGTGTATCCACAGTGTGCCCAAATTGCCTGAGGGCGTGAAAATGAAAGATTGGAACTTGTTTGCTAGTTTCAGGGGGTGGGGGGGGGGGGGGGGGTGATTGTGGTCTTGATGTGCCTAGTATGTGTGTAGTCTTGGGAACACATTAGCCTTAGAATCAACTTGCTTCTGCACATGTGCAGTGTGGCAACTTCTGTATCAGTCATTGCGAATGGAGTGATGTGACATTTTTAAGATGGCTTACTGAACAGACAGTGTTCAGTTGGATGGTCACTTTTGCAATGAAAGTGAAGGTGTAGACATGGGCATGAAAGGATATTGAACTGCTGAAGCAGTGGTGACAAGTATAACATTATCACTGGCATATGCAGTTTTCTCGACAGGCCTTTAACCCACCCTGGCAGCAACATCATCAGCAGCAACATCAGCAGCAGCAACATCAGCAGCAGCAGCACCAGGTGACGACTCCTCGTCCGTTAGCCCTGGGTCCCCCAGGTCTGCAGTCTCATCCGGCGTTGATGCCGCCGATGTCGCAGGCCAGCCGCATGCCCCCACCCCCAGGGCCGGTGCCCATGCCCAACCCGCTCACCTCTCAGGCCCCTCCTGCCATGCGACCGTGGCAACCACCTCAGCTGAACACCTCCGCGCCTTCCCTGCTTCCCAGCACTACTGTTCCCATGGGTAAGTACTGAGGTGAAAGCACTGGGGGGTTGCATTTGCACATGGAAGTGTGAGTCTGGTTAGTGTTAGTTAAATCAGCCTGCCGCTTGTGCTCTGGCATGTCATAAAAACTTCAGTGTTGCAATTTTCTCAAACATGTTGTGTGTAGGTTTTTTTTAAAGGGGGGGCAGTAAATGCCAAACTTTGCATGATGAGCTTTGCCTGTATAAAATACCATTTTCAGTGATGTAGACCATATTTCAAAGTCACAACCATATCAGACGTGTGTTGTTGTTTTTAATGGAAAATTTAGTTTTAACTGGTTTTGGACATTTGACAGAAAATGTTATGCTACTTGATTTTGGCCATTTCCACCCATCACCCTAGTTTAGAAATGTGCATTTGCTTATGACCTGAGTTTGACTGTCCCTAGGTGACCCTGTGTGGTTGACAGACCATTAAAATCCAGTTACTACTAATTACTACTACCCTAGTCTTTCAGCAAAAGTGATTTTAGCCACTAACAGCCCGGTCAAGAGGTCACACGTGCGCACACAGCCAGACAGACCTAAGCTGCACATGGTTGGGGTGAAGAACAAGGAGAGGTACTTGTCTGCCTGGTTTACGGAGCTTTCCTGTTGGCGCTGAACCAGCTCCTACAGTGAAAACGTCAGCAGCAGTTGACTTTGTGCACTGTGTTTATGTTTTTAGGTGTCCCACCACCGCCCAACATGCACATGTCAGCGCCACCTCCACCCCCGGTCAGCAGCCAGTCACAGCAAGTGCAGCTGCCCTGGAATCTGAACCCCATGCAGGCTGGCATGGCGCAAGCCAACATGGCACAGTCTGGCATGACGCAACCCGGCATGGTTCAGCCTGGCATGGCTCAGCCCAACATGGCACAGCCCAACATGGCACAAGCCAGCTTGGCTCAGCTCGGTACGGCACGCCAGTGGTGGAATTAGGGTTGGACATGGGGGTGGGTGGGGGGGGGGATCATGCAAGTCTGTAATGATTAGCATTGAAATTTTATTACCGCTATCAGATGTCTCGGATAAATCTGTGCCAGGTAATGACCTCAGTTGAGCTTTGCCCAGTCAGTCTTGATGACCGTGACCCATTTTGAAGGTCATATGAGTGTGATATGTGTTCCCAATTTGTATGTGGGTCATCTGAACATTTTCTTATTGTGTTACAAGTTGTATGTATTTTGTTGAACTTCTGAGGTGATACAGTTCAGTTTGCATCTGTGCAAGTTCTGTGTACATTGTTGTAAGCAATTGTTTTCGTTTTTCTTGTGACATTTTTGCATCTTGGTTTGAGTTTGTTTTACATCCAGAATGAAGACAGGTGGTTAGTCACCCCAGTGTTGGTGCCTCGGGCTCGGCTGTTGAAGGCTGAACTGGGCTGTAAGTCATGTGGAGGAGGAGGAGGAGGAGTGAATTCACTCAGGAGGGGGGAGGATGACCGAGAGAATTGTCAGCAAAAGCACACCGGCCTTTTGTTGCCACCATTTCAGTCCCATCTTTTCTACAGAAGTACATACAGAGTAACGTCATTTTGAACATGGCTTCATTCTGTTAAGTTAGGTCATTTTGATGTGTTTTATGAGATGCTAGAGGTGTGAGATGTGTCTTTAAGAGCTGTGTGAAACCTCTCTCTAGGGTTTGGTTAATATTGTGGAATAAGGGACTGATGTTTGACTCGCAGTATACCATCAAACTCTCTTTTTTGTTCACCATATAAGCTTGCTGCATAGATTGAGAAAGCAAGGCCACTGGACTGGAGTTGCAGAACGAAAACCACAAGACAGCGAAGCCTCTGAAACAGTGCTGGTTATTTTGTTGTTGTCCTGCAGTGCATTTAGTTCCTGAAGACACGAATAGGGAGTAAGCTGCTGTATGCCTCAGAATTGGTGTGATCAGACACTGTTTCTTTTTCAATTGGCCACACAGGAAGTGCCACAAGTTTCAGTAAGTTACAGACAAGAGAGTATGAGGAAACGCTTCTTTTTTCTCTCTCCAGTTTTGACCCCTGCCTCTTGAAATTGATTGGTCTTATTTGTGACAGAAACATGGTGTGTATGCATTTTTTATGGACATTTCATTATAAACCCCTTTCAGTCAGAAATGGAAGTAATCACATACCTGAACTACTGCAGTGACAGAACCAGCAGATCATCGAACAATAGGAGAAATAGGATTTAGTGATTTTCCAGACTGAAAGTTGCAGCTTTCACTACGTCTGAAAGATAGACGCTAACAACCATGCATACTGGATGGTAGTGCAGTAGAAAAAGTCCTGGAAGTGGAAGTAACGTTAGCCTCAGTTTCAGCTCGTCTGTAGTTTCAGTAACGGGTTTTCGCAGACAGGAATTCGGTTAGCTTTGACTGCTCGTTGGCTCCTGCCATGGTGTGCAATGTTTTGTTTGTCTCTTTGCCTGCAGTAACTGATGCCATGGAATGTGATTGAAGACTTAATATTTACTTGATGGTTTTATTTTTCCAGTATCTCTTTGTCTCATGTGTTACTGTTAGTTTTGCTTGGTTTCATCGTTGTTTTGTGATGCTTACTTTGCACTGTGAACTCACTCTGTGGTGCCTACTCTGTGGAGTTTTTTGTTGTTGTTTTTTGTCTGAAAATAGGGTGGTGCATTTTCTGCAGCAGTCAGAAAATTACGGTACGCATGAATGGAGTTTCCCGCATGCTTGAGATATATAAACAGAGTTGCATGTCCATAAGAAGCAAGAAGTTTTCGTACCCCAGCAGAGGAGGAAATTTTAAAGGGTATTTTTACCTGTAAGTGGTATTTCAGAGTGCTTTCACACACTTTTCAAAAGTTGCAAGGGGCTAACAAGCATCCATTAGAAGATCACTGTAGTGACCTGGCGCTGCTTGGAGGCTGCTGCTGCAAAAGTTCTGCAGAAACGTCCCAAAGACAACTTTTTGTGACTAGTACTCAGTGTTGCTTTCTTCTTCGTCATTTTGCTTCTTTCCTTCGTTGTCTTTGCTTTGTCGTGTAATTGCCCCTTTTCTTTCAATCTTTACCCGGCTCATCAGCTTTGACTTCGCCATTGCGTGCTTGCAGGATTTAGGCGCTTTCAGTTTAGTTCTCACTCAGAACTTAGTGCCAGTCAGTCACTATTACTGAAGTTTCTAAACTTTCCACTGATTGGTGGGAGCTGTCACAGCAAAGACCACAGGGGTAAATCTAAAAGACCCATGTTCTGAACATCTGTGGGAAAGATGAGCTTGACAAGGCAGCAATGTTCTAACCAAGAAATCTGATTCTAATAATAGGCCTTATGCTCAGCCAGGAACCCCCAGTTCAGAACGTTTTGCTGCAGTTCTGTTGCACGTCCATACCCCTTGATTTTAATTCAGCATGCGCCCACACCCTTTTAGCAGAGTTTTGTGACGTAGTTTCAAGTGGTGATGTGTGCTATACCCCCCGTTTGTACGCGATGTGCAAGCCTAGTAAAGCTGGCTCCTTTCCTGAAGGGTAGCAGTTAGAAGGTGGGTGCGACACAAAAAGGGTAAAACCACTCTGGGATCTGGTTGTTGCAGGTGGCAGTGTAAGCATGGTTCCACCCCCACAGGTGCAGCCCCCGCAGACCACCACCGCCCCGTGGCAGCAAACCTCGGTGGGCGTGGCTCCTCCACCACCCTGGCAGCAGCAGCAGCAGCAGCAGCAGCAGACTGCTCCTCCGCCGGTGCCCCCACCCCCACCCCCCCACAACGGGCAACAGGGCTTCAGCATGCCTCCCCCACCCCCACCCTCTGGCTTCGACATGACCCAGCAAATGGCTGGCGTCAGTCCCATGATGGTAGCGCCCCCTCCTCCACCTCCCCCTAACTGAAGAGTCTGGAAAAGTGGGCTGAGAGGTAGTTCACTGAATTCAATCAAGTTTGATGAGTTGGGTTTTTTCCTTCTTCTTTTCTCTCCCCCAGTTGATCTCCTGGAGTGCTTCAGGGATTTGTGGGTAGGACTGCGTGTGCATTTTTACAGATACAGCCGGTGTTCATTTTTGGCGCTACGCCTGAAACAAACTGCCTTCACTGAAGTTCCTGTAGATGCCCCTGTGAACACTTACCGGGATATGTTTTGGGTGTGTAGCAGTCAGCTGCAAGAAGTATGTGAAGAGGTGTCACATATTTCAGTTGACATCAGTTAATTGTCTGAAACATTTTCTGTTTGGCCCAGTGGATTAAATTTCCACGCTGAGCACACACCGTAACAGGATCTCCAGAAACTTAGCCATCTTACACTTTCTGGCTTTTGCCAAAACCCCTTGGTCTGTGTTACAAAAGTGCTATATTAGTACAGGGGAAAAAGCTATTTGGTTTAAATAGACGGTACAAAGATTGCTGTTGGGTTAAACAAATTGCTGTTTGGTTAAATAGATTGCCCTGTGCCTGTATTGAATTGAAAACTATCTGTTTCATATTGTTTTTGCAACAAATTCGTTTTGCTGTTAGCTGATCTAGGGGGTGCTGGAACTGCCAAAGAGATTGTGCAACACCATAGTTAAAGATGTCCCCTTTCCCAGCATCATACCATACTAAAGATGTCCCCTTTCCCAGCATCGTACCATACAAAAGATGTCCCTTTTCCCAGCACCATACCATCGCGAAAGATGTCCCTTTCCCAGCACCATACAATGACTGAAGAAGTCCCCTTTCCCAGCATCGTACCATACTAAAGATGTCCCTTTTCCCAGTACCATACCATCACGAGAGATGTCCCTTTTTCCAGTATCATACCGTCGCTAAAGATGTCCCTTTTCAAGCATCCTACTCCTGCAGTGTGGTCTGAAGAAGCCTGATTGCAGCAGTCCTGCTTGTGTGGCCTGGTGAACACCCTGGTGTAGCACTTCCAGCACAGGGTGTGGCACTCTGCTTTGGGGAGCCAAGCTTATACTTTCTGATGCAGAAAACATCCCGGTGCCAGATCTGAAAGAATGCAGTGGTGACATGTGCCTCTTTGAGTCATGGGGCCCAAATCTAATGCTTGAACTGGGTTTTGTTGGCACAAACAAGTAAAAGGACTCTTTTTCCCAGATACGATGGTAGCCTGTGAGAAGTGACTTGCTGCAATGGAAGTGGAGTGCTTGTGAAGAGATGGTGGTATGCACCGGGACTGAACCATGCAGGGTCTCTGCAGCGTTGGCTGTCATCTTTGGGGGCTTCTCTTGAGAAGCAGAACGGACGTGAGATTCACCAGTCTCTGAAATCAGGCCATGTTGTGAGAGTAAAAGTGTGAAATCCAGGGAACTGTTGTGGTGTGTTAGGAAGAATTGCTATGCCCTTTCAGAATGCTGCACAGCATTGTAGTCAACCTGTGAAAGGAAATGTAATTGTACAGAAGGAATACGGAGCTGACTGAGAAACTTGTGACATCTGGTCATGGAATGTCGCTAGGTTACCACCTCTTACAATTGAGATGGGTTGTCTTGCTCTTCCATTATTTGCTGCTGCATGAAGTGAAAGATCTAAACCCCCCCCCCCCCCCCCAACGTAGGGAGTAGGGAGGGTACCCTGAGCGCCACATTATTGGAAAAAGAGTTTGTTTTGATTTTGAGCTAATGGGAAGAATCAGCAGATTTGATGTCAGTATGTTTTCTTTTTGATCACTGGTGGAATTGGACAAGAAAGAAGCAAATGACTGCTTATGACATGAAAAATGGACGCAGCTATATTTTCCAAGATTCAAAGGCTCGGTGCAGAACGGGGCAAGATTTGCACGCATCGCAGTTTTCTTGCACAGAGAGAGAAGCAGAGTAAAGAATAAGAACACACAAGTAATAAGCAGCCGGTGTTTCACACTGTCAGGTATGTTCTGCTTGAAGAGAACCAGCTGGTGTTTCACAGTGTCAAGTAGGTTCTGGTGAAGACAACCTGCTGGTGTTGCACAGGTTCTGCTTGAAGAAAACCTGGTGTTGCACAGGTTCTGCTTGAAGAAAACCTGCTGGTGTTCACTGTTGCAGTGTAAAGGGGTCTCTGCTTGAAGAAAACCAGCTGGTTTTTCAGTGTCAAGTAGGTTCTGCTTGAAGAAAACCTGCTGGCGTTTTACTGTTTGAAGCTGGGTCTGCTTACACAGGGTGAAGGAGGTTCTGCTCAAGAAAACCAGCTGGTGTTTCATAGTGCCAGAGAGGTTGTGTGTGAAGAGAACCTGCTGTTGTTACACACTGTCATGTAGGTTCTGCTTGAAGAGAACCAGCTGGTGTTGCACAGCATGAAGCAAAAGAGGGTTCTGCTTGAAGAGAACAGGCCGATGTTTCAGTATGAAGGTGGTTCTGCTTGAAGAAAACCAGCCAATGTTTCACAGTGTGAAGGGGGTTCTTCTTGAAGAAAACCAGCTGGTGTTGCTGTGTAAAGGGGGTTCTGCTTGAAGAGAACCAGCCGATGTTGCATTGTGAAGGTGGTTCTGCTTGAAGAGAACCAGCCAATGTTTCATTGTGAAGGTGGTTCTACTTGAAGAGAACCAGCTGATGTTTCACAGTGTGAAGGGGGTTCTGCTTGAAGAAAACCAGTTGGTGGTATACAGTGTGAAGCTGGTTCTTCTTGAAGAAGAGAACCAGCTGGTGTTTTACGGTGTGAAGGGGGTTCTGCTTGAAGAAGAGAACTAGCTGGTGTTTCACATTGTCAAGTAGGTTCTGCTTTATGAGTGATGTAAAGTAGGTTCTGCTTGAAGAGAACCAGCTGGTGTTTTACAGTGTGAAGGGGGTTCTGCTTGAAGAAGAGAACTAGCTGGTGTTTCACATTGTCAAGTATGTTCTGCTTTATGAATGATGTAAAGTAGGTTCTGCTTGAAGTGAATATTGTGCCTATTTCTTTTTCTTTGGACCGCTTGAGTCATTATGGTGTTGGATGTTTGGTGTTTAAAGAGGTTTTTGGAAGTCTGCCTCAATCTCTTTTCACACCAACACCCTTTGACATTGTTTGTCATGAACTAAAGGACAGTGGTTCACAGATGTAACACTCCGAGTGTGTCCACAAAATAGCTTTTCAAACTTGTAAATGAACAAGTATACTTTTTTTTTTTACTCCTTCAGCCTTTGTTGATGTGAAATTTTGTGTTTGGAATTATTTGGAAAAAGTGGCTTTTTTACTCTCTCTCTCTCTTTTAATTTTGTTCTGTGTTTGTTTTATTTGACATGGACAACTTAGGCAGGGGCTTGTACATTCCAACACAAGTCGGTCTTGATAGTTGATGTTATGTGTTACCTGTAGTATATATCTCGTGTCAGATGTTGTGCTTCCCTTTCTTTACTTGTGCTTGAGCTCATTTTCACTTTTGCAAATAGAAAACCATACAGTTGATGTTGGATTTGTTTTGATTTGTTTTTGTTTTTAAATGAGACTGTTGGCAAAATGTAATGGATTTTTAAAAAAAAGTATTCATTAGAATTGTCCTGATCAGGGCCCATTTGCATGATGAGCAAATAATGTCCCTGAATGTGTTTATCTTTTAAACAGTGATGACATTGAGAAAAATTGTCATGTATGAGGCGTGTTTAAAGTTATTACTTTTAGACTTGTTTTTCTACATTTAACTTTAAGTTGCATAATTATTATATAAAACTGGCGGCTCTTACGCTGCCGTTACCAACAAAGGCTACTCCTGAAGAGAAAAACTCACGAGTACAGACCAATGCTGTCCCACATACCGTTGAAGACCACAAATTATTCAACATAAATTTCAATTCATGCATCAAGATGCATCCTAATCAACACAGCATGGCAAAGAGAAGAAGAAAAAAATCTCAAATAGGCTGGGGTCGTCAGGTCCCTGACATCTGCTACAATGGCCTCAAATTTGAACTTGGTGAACTGTTGTCATGCTGTGTCCAGTCAGTTTCAAGTTTTTGATGTTGCATTGTTGGTATGTTTATAAAAAAAAAGTCTTCCCAATCTAAAAATAAACACAATCCAGGAGCTATTTCTGTTGACGCTCGTGCATGTGGAAGCAGAGCCAGACTTACGGACTCTTTATCTGATAGGGATTAGGGGTTATCCGCCTTAACCTTATTTGCTCTTGCATATGGGCCCAGATATGTAAAAGAGGTGAAGAAAAATATATTTGTTGTTATTGTAGGAATGGTTCTTAACTCTATATTCTTTTTGGGGGGTGGGAGGGGAGGGGGATGTTGCTTCGTGTACTTGTGCTTTGTTTCCCACTTAACTGCAGTGTTGATATTTCCGTTTCCAAGTGATTGCAATTGTTACACTGATTTTAAACATGCAACTGTATCAAGGCAGGCAGGGATTGACCCAAAATATTTCATGTTATACGATGCTGTAGTTTTGAGTCATCTCAAAAAATAATAACACGCAAGTAATAAGTTGTTATTGCTGTCATTCTCTGTACCTCTTGTTTGTGGGGTTTTGTGTGTTGGGAGGGGGGGGTTGTGCATGTATGTAAAAGGGCATATTTTAGTTTTAGTCTCAGGATTATTACCAGTTATAGTTCTGTTTGACCCACCCTCTGCCCCCATCCTTCCCAGTCTTATTTGTCTTATCAATATGCAATCATTTTACGAGTTAGACATTGTTTTATTCATGATGGCATATGGGTCATTCTGCATTTGTTGATCGAGGTTCACTTGTTGTAGTGGTACATCATTGTTTGATGCATGTGCATTTGCGCATGCGATGTAGTTACTGATTTCTTTTCTTTTCTTTGTAGAGACTGTTCATAAACAGAAGGTAAATTCACTTACTGTATAGTTGTCACTGTTAATTGTTTGTTGACAACCTGGTTTATAAGTCTTTTTTTAATTAGCATAGTCCGGTTTTTAAGGTAGCAAACACTGATATATGTTGTCATTCTGAATTGAGTAAACTCTTGAGACTATGATCTTGTCATTTGTTTTGCTTCCTGTGTTGTGGATGCATACTTGCACACACAAATTATCACACACACAACTATAAAAAGAGTGCACACACATACGCAGAGTGGAAACATATGCACAGATTTTACAATTCAGTAACACTTGTCCTTCAAGGGGCAATTAGATTAAAATGGGCTTGCGACAAGGAGAAACTAAACATGAATAAACTATGCGTTACTGTTCTGTGTAATGTGTAATCCTGCTACGTGTGTACAACATAAACAAGGTTTGATCATTCCAGTACAAAGTAGCTTGCTTGTAAAATTGATACACACTGACAAGCAGATCCATACAACCTTTTGCTAATATTTATGATGTTTAAGTCAAGTTTGTTTCAGACTCTGTTCTTGATCTTACAGTGGCATGCAGTTACATTGAGGACTAATTTAGAACCTTCAGCCGATCATTGTTAATAGATAACTGTGTTTTTAGTGCCCAGTGAAACGAAACATGACGGTTATATCAGGGTGAACACCAAACTCCAAGCACTTGTTTGTAACGTACAACTCAGATTATAGCAAGCATTACTTTTATAACCACCCACATTGCTTATGCCAGCACAAATAAAACCAAAATTGTTTGAATCAAGATGGAACTTTTTTTTTTAGTGTGGGGGTGGGGGGCAGATGCACCTTGTGTTCACATGCATGCTTGGATGCTATGTTGCTTCTGCAGTCTTATTAGTATCCAAACCTTTCAGAGGGCACTGACAGCACCAGTGGACAGCTGTGCTGAGATAAAGAGTGCCCCTTTAGTAGTGTAGTTTGGAGGAAGGTGCCAGAAAACAATGCTTGGAGTGTGGGTGAGCACATCACTAAATATTTTGCAAAAAAACACACAGGCATGTTTGTACATTACTGACATTGTACTCCCACAAGACTATAATGCCAGCTATTCACACCATTGAGCTGATAAAGTACTAGGTTATTTACAGAACTCGGACCTACCAACCCGCACGCGCGCGCGCACACACACACACACACACACGCTCATTTATTTGTGAAAGTTGTGTGCATTCCGGTCGACTGTGGTAAAAAGACAAAATCAATGATGGCCGACTATCCCACAAGTTTTAAAGCTGTGAGTGGGAAGCAAAACACTACAAGAGGCTTAGATTGAGTCTACATCAGAAAGAAGCCCTGCAACCCCGCCTTAGATTGACGCTACTTTCAAGTTTACTAAAATTCAATTCTGACTCATTTTTCTACTTTTTTTCCCACCACCTTGTAATGCACAGCCAGGACACAGATACAGCCAGAGCCCAGATAAAAGATTCACACTGTTACTGTTACTGTTACGTTATGCTGTTCAAAACAAGTGCTGGTATGGGATCTCAGTCATACCAGTTTGGAAATACCAGGGTGGAAGATCTATACATATAATATTTATGTCAGTTGTAATTGACTTTGATATTTGTGCACGTTGCCAAAAGAAATTACCATCCCTGGCAAAGGTGAGATTTAACGTTAAGCCTGCTGACATACAGTATGTAATGTACATCAAATTCATGCATTTATCATCCAGCTATGCTTTTGTTTGCAAAATATTTTTACATTGTCTGATGTGGTATACATGCACTTGCAGAAGACTGTTCAGAGCATTCTCCAGCTGCACTTCAAAGATGAAAAAACGAAAGGTGTGTATACAGGTTAAGCTCAACAGTCTTGAAATTTGTTTGGGCCAACAGGTAGACAAGAGAGATCTGTCAAACTAAATGCTTCTTTAAAAAAAAAAAATTATATATAGTTTTAAAATTAGTTGAAGTAAAAGCATTTTTTGTTTGTTTTAAGATGCCATGCAAATTGTAACATTGATATTTTATCTTGAATTATCATTAATGTTAACTAATTTAGGCTGCATATTTTGAGTGACGATTTGCAGTCCTGATTACAAAATGATAATTATTCTCATTAGGATATTACTATAACTAATATAAGGTATTCAATGCCATCAGTTATTGTGGCTTAACTGTCACCTTTCAAATTTGGCATCAGAGCCGCGTTCATACCACCTGAGGAGCAGCATCAAAGATAGTGCTGGTAGCCGTGATACTTGGCAGCATTTTGTACACTCCCACTGATCATCACTTTCAAGTATAGGTTTCTAATTTTACAATAACATCAATGGGTACTTTAAAACAAAATCTACTTTCTACTAATTCTACTTCTAGCTGTTGGACAAAACATGTTTTGAAAGGGCTATTGTTCCTTTAAAGTTTAACTGTATCAAGCAGAACACTTGCTGGAATTTTTGTGAAGACCATACCCCAGGAAAATGATGAAAGACTTGAAATTTAATTTAAAAACAAAAAACAAACAGAAAATATTCCAAGAGAGAAATGCTTTTTCTGCCTAATGCAGGCTTAAATAGAAGTTGAAAATTTTCTACTTGTCTGCCAAGCTAGCAAATATGAAGATCCACTAGCCCAAAGAATTGATTAATTACTAGCCTGAGAGTCCCCCTTCTCCCCCCCACCAAATGTTTTATGAAAAACATTTGATTTCACATGGCCTTGTTTTCAGATTTAACCAAGTTAGCTGCTTTGTCATTCTCACCGGCAGTCAGTTAGTTGCCTTTATAAATCCGAGTTAACCAGATACAGCATTGCACTGCAGATAACACTGCTCCAATTTCTTATTTGATGATCTGTTTTTCTCTGATGATTTTTTGTTTATTATACATTCAGAAAAAAAATCAGAAATCATTGCAGAAGGCAGAACTATGAGTGTGACCTGTCCTACAGGCTGTGATTTTTGGTTTTAACTTGCCCTATGGGTCAGTGATTTTTGGTCTTAATTTGCCCTATGGGTCAGTGATTTTTGGTCTTAACTTGCCCTATGGGTCAGTGATTTTTGGTCTTAACTTGCCCTATGGTTCAGTGATTTTTGGTCTTAACCTATGTTTCAGTGATTTTTGGTCTCAACTTGTCCTATGGGCTAGTGATTTTTGGTCTTAACCTATGGGTCAGTGATTTTTGGTCTTGTACAGGCTAGTGATTTTTGGTCTTGTCGTACAAGCTAGTGATTTTTGGTCTTGTCTTACAGGCTAGTGATTTTTGGTTTTAGCTTGGCTTACAGGCTAGTGGTTTTTAGTCTTGTCTTACAAGCAAGTGATTTTTTGGTCTTGCCTATGGCAAGTGATTTTTAGTCTGAACTTGTCCTACAGGCTAGTGATTTTTGGTCTTAACTTGTTTTATGTTACTTGTATTCAACACAAAATGGATATTAGTTATTTGGGGGAAAAACCAGCAACTGGAAACATTAGAATGGTCATGCCACAAATCATTTCTTTTACACATGTGCATATTTTAACTACTACTGGATTTTTTCTTGATTTTATGTTGCCAGTGAATGCTGATGCTTTGGCATTGGTGTCGGAGTTGCTTCGGGTGTTTACATCAGGTAGGTTAAAAGAATAAAAATGTTATGGTAAATCAAGTTGATATGGGTTCGCATTGAATGGGGGAGGCTCTAAAGTGTTGAGGAGTCACGTATCTGCAGACCCAGGTCTGTGTCAGAGATCAGAACACAAACCAACGTGCTGTAGTGTATCCTGGTTATTATTAATGTTAATGAAAATCTTAGGGACTCCCTGTAAACATGCCGGATCCAATTCAGAAGCGATTTGGTTGTGGCCATTACGGCCAGCATGCTGCCAGAATCGGGTCAGATCATAATTCATATGTGCCAAATCTGACTTCCCCATAATTATAATTAATATCTGATTCGGTTCCGTTCTTCCAAAGAAAGCATGGATCATATATGAAACCTGGCCTGGGCCTGATCTGGATGGCCTGGTCAGGTTTGGGCTGAACAGATCTGGTCCAGAAGCAAGCCAGTGTGCGAGAATCATCGGGCTGATTTCTGGCCAAAGCTTCTGATCCGATCCAGAGGGAGCATGCTGAGTAGATCAGAAATTTACTTGCAAAAAAAAAAAGTCCGTGAATTGCTTACTTAAAATGTTTCGACAAAAATAATTATCTAAGTTCTGCAGAAATGAATAAATTGAACAAATTGAGGGGGAGAGAGATTTGTCCATTAATTTTGTCTTTGTCTGCATGACAGCACAAGGCAACATTGAATTTTTTAAGTCAGCTGGAATTTAGCTCTCTAATCATAAAACCTTTTCATATTTGTCGTACTTCATCTAATTGTTCATGCCACCCTGACTACATTGGCTGTTTTCTCTGTTTGACAGAAGCTGCAGAAAGGTCATCTGTACAGGCTCAAGTAAGTATCCTAATGTATTACAAAATGAACACACAATACATGTACGTGCAAATAACACTCTTAGTGCTTTTCTTCCATTGCTCCTGTCCCATTCTGTCGATGGTGTCATGTGAAAGAGACAGCAGCCCAGGGGTCCAGTGAATTTCATTATTATGAGGGCCATTTTTAATATACCGTGAAGTCGCTAGGTGAAATAGCTTTGACAACTTCACCAAGTCATCACCAAGGCTTTTCTTTGTTGAAGTACTTTGCAAGTCATATAATACTGTGCAAAGTCTTGGCAGCATGGCCAGAACTGACCACTTGTCAGTTTATCTGTCTTGGCTGGGTCTTTGGCCATTGTTTACTGTGTGGCGTTTCGACCTGTAGACAATGGACAAAGAAGCTGCTGCCACTGAGGATAACAGTATTGAAGTTTGTATCACCCAGTTGCGCCCTGTTGTTGATAGTTGCCTTAATTTAACGCCCGCTCGATGTATGTAAAAGCAGGATCCCTATTATGCTAGGGGTGGTAGAATCTGTACTAACTACAATGCAAGGAGTGGTAGAATCTGTACTATACAAGGGGTGGCAGAATCTGTACTATACAAGGGGTGGTAGAATCTGTACTATACAAGGGGTGGCAGAATCTGTACTATACAAGGAGTGGTAGAATCTACTATACAAGGGGTGGCAGAATCTGTACTATACAAGGAGTGGTAGAATCTGTATTATACAAGGGGTGGCAGAATCTACTGTACAAGGAGTGGTAGAATCTGTACTATACAAGGAGTGGTAGAATCTGTACTATACAAGGGGTGGTAAAATCTGTACTATACAAGGGGTGGTAGAATCTGTACTATACAAGGGGTGGTAGAATCTGTACAAGGAGTGGTAGAATCTATACTATACAAGGGGTGGTAGAATCTGTACTATACAAGGGGTGGTAAAATCTGTACTATACAAGGGGTGGTAGAATCTGTACTATACAAGGGGTGGTAAAATCTGTACTATACAAGGAGTGGTAGAATCTGTACTATACAAGGGGTGGTAGAATCTGTACTATACAAGGAGTGGTAAAATCTGTACAAGGAGTGGTAGAATCTATACTATACAAGGGGTGGTAGAATCTGTACTATACAAGGGGTGGTAGAATCTGTACTATACAAGGAGTGGTAGAATCTCCAGAAGAGAACTTGCGGTTTCTGTGGATGTTAAGCACCATGTTTACTTACTTACTATTCCAGAAGAGACAGAAGAATCCTTGCTTGGTCAAATTGGTGCATTATCATGTGTGCGCAGTTCTGTCTTACTGTTGGTGTGTTTGAGGCTGAAAGATTAATAACAAACAAAACAGGCTATGAATAAATAATCACGAGTTGAATGTTTTTTGTGACAAATGAGGTGACGAGTTCCTTTCTCCTTCTCCTTCAGAAAGATGGGTCAACTCTTGTGACAGTGGAACATGTGGAGAAGATTTTACCCCAGCTAGTAAGTGAAAGATGATTTTTTTTGTTGTTGACACTACTGTTTTCTCCCTGCTTTTTGTTTTTTCCTCCGCTTTTTCTTTCCTTTTTCGGTGTGTTCATTTTCCTTTATTTTCATTAATTTAATTGAAATTAAAAAATAAATAAAAATAAACTGCCAGCATTGTGAAACAAGATCAAAAGACACAAAAAGCTAAAAAGAATGCTTATTTTAATGTGACAAAACATGCATATTTTTATTTTTAGAATCAGTTTTTTTATATAAATCTTTTGTGTTCACTGATCTTTGCATTGATCAAATTTACATGGTCCGTTTTGCACTTTGGAATTCATGAATTTTTTGGTTGCTATTTTTTTAATGTGTATGCATTTCACATGTAGTGTTACTTTAAAAAACAATTCACATGTTTTGTTTTGTGCTTTTTAGCTTTTGAAATCAACGTTTGTCAGAACAACTTTATGAAAATATTTTAACTGAAGATTGTTTTCTTTCTTTTTCTCTCCCTGACAGTTGCTCGATGTGTGATTGTTGCGAAAGAAGCTGCAAAGACTTCCACCCCAGCCCGGCAGTGACCATGAGAGAGTTCAGTGATGCTGATACCATAACCACTGATATGTGGTGAATGTGTGATGGGTGGTGGACCCAGTGCAGGCTCCACTCCTCTGAAGCAAGCGGACAATGTTCACCCAGTCCTTGAGACCTGTTTAGGTTGAAATGTAGAGAAAAACAAGCAAATTATTGATTGTTAACGCACCATATTAGATCTGAAAGACCTTAAACAGGGTGAATCGCTGGGGGGGGGGGGGGGGGGGGGGGGGGGGGAGGAGAAAAAAGTCTTACTCCCTTTATAAAGAACCTATTGGGTGTGTCAGACCGCCCCCCCCCCCACCCCCCCCCCCAGCCCCACCCACCCCCACCTCCCGGAGCTGAAGCCTAAAGACTGATGGGTCATGTTCTCTCTGACTCTCTTCTTCCATAGTGTCATTTAAATCTGCCCTCAAGACCCATCTGTTCTCCTCTGGACTCTGAATCAGTGAATGCTTTGCAGGTGTGCGTGCAGTTGTGTGCCATTGGTTTTGTGTGTGTGTGTGTGTGTGTTTCCTTATTTGTTGGATGTGATGAGAAAGATGTTGAATGAAGTGTTGTAGTGCGTTTATGTAATTAGTAGGGTTCGTTGTGTTAGATTGTGTATACAGTATATAGTTTGTTGATTTTACTGCTTTTGTATTGTGCACTTTGGGCTGATGTTATGTGTAAGTGCTTTACAAGTAGTGAAATACTCTTTTATATTACGTTACTTGTTTAAGCTGGTGTATGAAAATCAAACAAGGACATGGGGCAGTGTTAAAAATGTGTATTTGATTTCCCCCCTGAAGTAGATTGTTTTGCATGCATGGACCAAGCCACAAACACTGCAGTATGGATTGTTTGGCACACATGGACCAAGCCACAAACACTGCAGTATGGATTGTTTGGCACACATGGACCAAGCCACAAACACTGCAGTATGGATTGTTTGGCACACATGGACCAAGCCACAAACACTGCAGTATGGATTGTTTGGCACACATGGACCAAGCCACAAACACTGCAGTATGGATTGTTTGGCACACATGGACCAAGCCACAAACACTGCAGTATGGATTGTTTGGCACACATGGACCAAGCCACACTCAGTATGGACTGTCCAAAAATCGTCTGGATCATCAGGTTGATAACTCAGAATCAAATGAGAATGTTCAGTCACCAATGACATCTTTTGAGACAAGTCTATACAGAAAAAACTTTCTTTTTTTTTTTTAGGAATCTTTCTAAACATGCTGAAAAAAGTTTATGCCTCTTCCCCACATACAAAAAGTGATGACTGAATATGATTCAAGATTACTTTATTATCACATGAATATGATTGCCAAAGCTACAAACACAGCTGCTGGCTGAACTGGGAGAAAACAACCAGACAGTACAGGATACTGAAAGGATGACTGTGGTAACTGCATGATGCTCACTGCTGTATTTGTTGCTGTACTTGGAAACAGTGGATATAAAGGGATTGTACATTTGCAATGTTTGATGCACTTAGTGCAAATGCCCGATTGCGTGTTTTTTTTGGGGTGGGTGGGGGGGGTTGCTTTAAAAAGAAGAAGTTTATATTCAAATTTTATTAAACAGCAAATGAAAAGAAAATGATGACAACTAGAATTTAGTTAAAAGTGTCAAAATGTAAACTGAACAGATAGGAAAATCAAAACGGTGTTAGGATATAGATAAGTTATAACAATCCTCAATATATATCGTGGGACAATAGCACACAGTGTGCTATGAGAAAAAGGGTGGTATGAGCAGGCAAAACAGACTGGTTTTAAATGCATAAGCTGCAGTACCTTTCCATAAGATTGTTATTTACATTTATTGATTATAGTATATGCTGCTTTGGCTTGGTGATTAAAGAAATTGCATAAATCCATTGAATCTCACTGTCAGTGTCACTTTCTCATTCTGTGTGTGTGATGTGTGTGCGCAATGGTAGTTTCATTAATTAACATGCATGTACAAGAATACAAGGATATTTATTCACCAATGACATTTAAATGGACACAGGAATTTGTTTTGGTGATGTTCCATTCATACAGCGCATTAACAAATAGACAAAACATTACAATTCGCCATGTATAAAAGTTATAAATGAATAAGGTTAAATTTAAATGCAACAAACACACAAACCATGTGCAGAGATATTGCCGTAATGTTTATTTTTGTTAAAAGGAACCAGCCAAGTCAGAAAATGTTGCAATGTTTTGTCCAAAAGGTAGAAGAGGAGAGAGAGAAAAAAAGAAGTGAGATAAATCCTTCTTTTTTTATTTCTTTAATTTTTTTTCTCCATCAGGCTTTTATTTTATTTATTTTATTGACAACATTATTGCGCTGTGAGCATGACTTGTACATGGATACTAAGCACTCTACAAGTCTGCAGTCATCACCAGCATCATCATACCCTTTTCTCAGTAAATCCAGTGGCCCAGTGTGCATGACGCTTGTACTGCCAAAGGCCAAACAGGAAATAATTATGGAATGGCATTTGACAGTATAGTGTACTTCCAATCTAATCATCACTCCCAAAATTCATTTTTCAAAATTGATATAAAAAGCATTGGGGTATTTTAAAATACACAACTGGAAGTTTTTACTTTGATCTCTTGTATTTCATTCCTGGACAAAACATTGGTTGAAAAGGCTAGTTCCTTGTGGTTTAAAACTGGCACTCAAGGCATATTGGTGTTGAGCGGCTGTACTTAGTTGATGTTTTGCACTTCGGCGTTGACGAAACTTGAACGAGGCGACCTGTTTGTTCGGGTAGCATAATACTTACTTGTACAGATTTCGGTTTCTTGACAATTTGGTCACATGCTTGATCATGTGACATACCCGCAGCTCGTGACTGCACCACAACTATATATCACATGGCAAGACGTATCTGTACATAACTAATTTTATGCACAACAGACACGTGTACGTTTAGCTGACTCCCGAAAGCAGATGTTCATTATCACAGCGCGGATTTGACAGCTGTCGGAGTGTATCTGAACTTGGAAAAGAGACCAGCAGTGATGGCGTACTATGTTGAAAAAAAAGCAGTACTGTTTCTGGTGGTGCTGTCTGTGACGTCTTTAACGTCACCGGCCAGGGCAGAGGAGCATCCAAGTAAGGAACCAAGCTTTTGTTGTATTATAGGTGACGAGACAAAACACGGAAT
>JABMCL010003469.1:1972500-2035000 GCA_018857735.1 Alviniconcha marisindica | reverse complement strand
CCCCCCCCCTCCCCTCCCTCCTCCCCTCCCCAGTGATGGAGGATGATGGATTTAGTGTCTAGTCCTATTGCTGTGGGTCATATAACTGCTAGATGTGTACATGTTTGTATCCATTAAGTATCTCACAGCATCAAGAAAGAGAGGCCTGGTTGAAGTCTAAAAACTGCACTGACATTAGACAAGCAAAAAGTACCACACCACCTATTTTCAGACTGGTGGGGGGGTGGGGGGGGTTGCTGGCTGTCCCCCGGGAACACAACCAGAATATTACCACAATTTTATGTGAGAAAACGTTTCTGTAACACAAGCAGAGAGTTTACATGAATTTTGTTTTCTTCCCCAGGATATATAATCAAAATAAACAAACAAACAAATAAACCAAAACCAAAAAATATTGAAAACCAAACCAAATCATGTAGTCCTGCCTCTAGATAGTAACCGATATAATCAGTGTGTATGTTCAGGTACACTAGTACAAGACAGTCTGTTTGAAGAAAATAGGATCTGTTCTAGCTGTGCACTGAGGGCATTTGCGCTTGTTTTTTTGGTTGTTTTTATAAGTCACTAAGTGGAATGAGAAGTTATGCTGTTGAGTGTGGACGTTAAGTATTCACACTCTGCGAATCATCATCATCATCATCATCATCATCTTTATCGCCATCAATTTCTGCTGCAGAGGAAGAGGTGACGGTGAAAAAGCCAGGCCAGAAGTGGGGCTACGTGGCTGTGCGCCCTGAAGCTCACATGTTCTGGTGGCTCTACATGTCCACCAATCCTAAAGGCTACACCAACGTGCCACTGGTTCTTTGGCTACAGGTGTGTTTCCCACCCTTGTCTAGTAGTAGTACAGTCCATTAAAGACCACCACAGGAGGTGCCACCACTCTTTTTCAACCACACATTTGCTGTGTGCTGTAAATGTAATGGATTTTTTTTTATAAAGCCCTTTCACCTAATGTGAGCCCAAAGCCCATGGAGATAAATCAGGTCCCTGTGACAAAACCTAATAATGTCCTTCTGGGGAAAACTGTGAATCAAAATACTAACAGTCACAGCTACAGTTTAGTTATACTGAATGTTGGCTAAAAAAGAAAAAAGAAGGAAAAAAAAAAGAGCTCCAGACTGCACATATCTTTTGGTTTGTAATTGGAGGGGGCATGTGGAGAGGCGTACCCTGTTACTGTATGGACACGATGATGATGATGAAGTGATGCTTAATGTCCTCAGATGTCAGTTGACATATTAGGGACAAGTTGTGACCAATGCTGAAGCACGGTTCAATAATTCTTTACATCCACAAAAACCAGAAGGCTCGTTAGGACGGACAGCTCAGGATGGCCACCTCGACTCTCACACAGCTCCTGAACTATGATGTATGAGCACGACATGTCTTCACCACTTGTACAGCACACACTGTTCCTACTTTTTATGAGTTCTGTGGCATTTCTCACCCCTGCTTGTTGCAGAATCTATTTTTCTGTGTTTAAGCATGGTTCTGCCTGCCCTCAAATGGTCAGTCTGGGGGTTGGATGAAGTTTGTGGTGGTCCTTCATGTTGCCCCACAGCTGTTCTTGCAGTTCTGTTCAGTCTGAAGGAGATGGGATGTTGTGGCTGTTGTGTATCATCTGTTAACGTGATTTTATTATTAATCATTCCTATGACATGTGTTTCAGGGTGGGCCAGGTGGCTCAGGCACAGGCTTTGGCAACTTTGGGGAGATCGGACCTCTGGATGTTAATCTGAAACCCCGCAACACCACCTGGGCATGTTCTTATTTTTCTGCTCAAAGTAGTATCTCTCTCACTCTTGTAACTGTTTCAAAGGCAGGTTGCCCGACAGGCATTCATGCCTGAACCTTTATGCCTGTGTAATTAAAGTTCAGTCAGTCGATCAGTCTCTATATCTCACTCTGTCTGTCTCCCCTCCCACCCACTCCTCTCTCCCTTTGTGTGCGTTTGAAGTGATTCACATGAACAAGAATCCATTGCCTGTACAATACAGTACTTAAGCAGACCTGCCTTCTGTTTAAGTTATCATCAAACCAAACAGACCTGTCTTTGCACGGTGTTACTCTTATACATTGTGTGTGTGTGTCAAATCAGTCAATGCTTTATTTTATGTCTGTTCACTTCGAGGTGATATTAGACAAGTGTGTGTGTGTGTGTGTGTATGTGTGTGTGTGCGCGCACGCATGCTGTTGTTATTTTTGTATTTTGAAGGTGGCATTGAATAATTGGTTCAGGAGTTTTGGCATGAGGAATGGCTCTTTACCATCTTTTTTCATGTGACTGTTATGAAGGTGTTTATGTTCAGTTCATACATATATAATGTTCATGTATGGTAGATTTACCTGATCTGAGGTGACCCAATGTGGTTGGTGGGATGTTAAAATCCAAGAGCTAGTACACAGTATATGGTTTACGTTAGGTGTTACTTCTTGATTTAAGCCTTATGGCACGTTAATGCGTAATATTTTCTTTGACTGGCTTAAAAACCTGCAATGTGCTCCACAGCTGAGATTGATGCATGAATCTAATGGGAACATGTGAAGTTGCCACCTACATTTTGATGCAGCTGTGACACAGCTGTGTGATTTAAACCTCAAACGGAATTAACTGACATGTTTATGCATGTCTAATGTTCCAGCTGTCGGAGGTGAACCTGCTGTTCATCGACAACCCAGTAGGGACAGGATACAGCTATGTGGACAGTGACAAAGCCTACACCACAGATGTTCAGCAGATCGCTGCTGATCTCCTCAGCATCCTCAAGGTCATCATGAAGGTCAACAGTGAGTTGTCGGTGAGTGTGTTATCATTAGGGTATTCTGTCATCAGGGTGTTCTGTCATCAGGGTGGTTTTGTCATCAGGGTGGTCTGTTATCAGGGTGGTCTGTTATCAAGGTGGTCTCTCATCAGGGTGGTCTGTCATCAGGTGGCCTGTCGTCAGGGTGGTCTCTTATTAGGGTGGCCTGTCATCAGGGTGGTCTCTTATTAGGGTGGTCTGTCATCAGGGTGGTCTCTTATTAGGGTGGTCTGTCATCAGGGTGGCCTGTCATCAGGGTGGTCTCTTATTAGGGTGGTCTGTCATCAGGGTGGTCTCTCATTAAGGTGGCCTGTCATCAGGGTGGTCTCTTATTAGGGTGGTCTCTCATTAGGGTGGCCTCTTATTAGTGTGGTCTGTCATCAAGGTGGTCTCTCATTAGGGTGATCTGTCATCAGGGTGGTCCCTTATTAGGGTGGTCTGTCATCAAGGTGGTTTCTTGTTAGGGTGGGCTGTCATTAGGGTGGTCTGTCATCAAGGTGGTTTCTCGTTAGGGTGATCTGTCATCAGGGTGGTCTCTCATTAGGGTGATCTGTCATCAGGGTGGTCTCTTATTAGGGTGGTCTGTCATCAAGGTGGTCTCTCATTAGGGTGGTCTGTCATCAGGGTGGTCTCTTATTACTATTAGGGTGGTCTGTCATCAGGGTAGTCTGTCATCAAGGTGGTCTCTTGTTAGGGTGGTCTGTCATCAGGGTAGTCTGTCATCAAGGTGGTCTCTTGTTAGGGTGGTCTGTCATCAGGGTAGTCTGTCATCAAGGTGGTCTCTTGTTAGGGTGGTCTGTCATCAGGGTAGTCTGTCATCAAGGTGGTCTCTTGTTAGGGTGGTCTGTGGTCTGTCATCAGGGTGGTTTCACATTAGAGTGGCCTGTCATCAGGGTGGTCTCTCGTTAGGGTGATCTGTCATCAGGGTGGTCTCTTATTACTATTAAGATGGTCTGTCATCAAGGTGGTCACTTGTTTGGGTGGTCTGTCATCAGGGCAGTCTCTCATTAGAGTGGTCTGTCATCAGGGCAGTCTCTCATTAGGATAGTCTCTCATTAGGGTGATCTGTCATCAAGGTGGTCTCTCATTAGGGTGGTCTGTCATCAGGGTGGTCTCTGATTAGGATGCTCTTAAATCAGGGGTTCCAATGTGCTGCACAAGTACATAGGTGGGTATCACCTTTTCAGCTGAATCACAATTTGATTAAGTATCCCACAGTCCACTGTTTTTTTTAGAGTGGTCAGCACTGTAGTCCAATAGTTCTACATGACACATGACATTTGAATTGTTTGAACCACACACCGTTCTTGTTTCTCCTTCACAGTCCGTTCCATTCTACATCTTCTCCGAGTCCTATGGTGGCAAGATGGCGGCGGGTTTCAGTCAGGTCCTTCACCAGGTATGAGGTTCAAGTATTCTTTGAGAAACAGGAAATACCTAGTTCACTTTCAGTAGGGTGTATACATAGATTTAGTACTGCTCTTATTGTTTCCCAAGTGAATATGTTTACTATTTTACAGGAAGTCTTGGAATTTGTACAACTTTGAAACGGCTCTTTCTTTACAGAAAAATATTTTTAAAGACGATTACAAGTATATTATGTTTCATAGCTGATGTTTTCTGTTTTAACTTACTTGTGTACCCCTATCTGTCTGGTCCCATGCAAGAGATGTAATGTTTTGAACCAGTTTAGTTATAATGGTGCTGATATCACATATATATATACCAATTTGTGTTCAGGCTGTCCAGTCTGGTGAAATCGTGTGCAAGTTTGAAGGGTTTGCAATGGGTGACTCCTGGATTTCACCTGTCGACTCCACCTATTCCTGGGGGCCCTACCTCTATGTTAATGTGAGTTTGAGTCTTTTTTTTGTTGGCTTGTGTGTATGTGTTTGCTTTTCTCCCACTGGTCTGTCTCCTCTCTTTCTGTCTGATGGTCTGTCTCTCTCTCTCTCTCTCTCAGGACATTAAAATAGAATTGATTAATTCTCTCTCTCCCCCTCTTTCTCTTCCTCACTCACTCTCTCTCTCTATCTCTTTCAGGATGCATCACCAGATGATAAGAATGTTTTGTTTCTTTTCAGTCATTGATAGATCGTAGCCAACTTAGAAAGTTGAACGAGACAGCCAATAGCATCGCAAAGTTAGCTGTGAGCGGGCAGTGGGTGAAGGCCACGGATGAGTGGTCAGCCATGGAAGATCAAGTGGAATCCAGCACAGATGGCGTCAACTTCTATAACATTCAGATCTGGGGTGGTTCAGAAAAACGAAGAAGCCTGCTTTTTGCCAGAAAGAATCTCACTTCTTTTGGTGAGTATACTTTTGTTCAAGGTGTTTTTGTGATGACTTGTGAGTATGTGAGTCTTGTCGTGTGCATGCGTACGTGTGTGTGTGTGTGTGTGTGTGTGTGTGCGTGCGTGCGTGTGCCTACATGCATACATGAATTATGGAGAGAGAAAAATCTAACTTTTTAGTACAAGAACTTGTGTTTGTCTTAATAGTTTGACAATATCATTGGTTGCATAGAAGGATTAACTTTTTTTTATCAATATTTTTGTAAGACATAAATGCGCTTTGATATCGTGAGTTACACTGTTAATGCAGACTGCTCTCTTGTCTGCTTTGACCAATCATGCACCCACACTGTTCAACATCAACATGGCCATTACAGACACTGCTAAGCTGTACTCCATAATGCCAAAACACCGAAAAATCAGCAGAAGTATCCTGGGTTTTATTGCTTGCTGTCACTGTTGTTGAATCCAGACAAAAGTTTTCCGTCGACCCAACAGGTTCTGTGAGATTGGAAAATGATGATGGAAAATTGGATGACAATTACTGATTCAGCATATCTTAGTAGAAACATTTGAGTTTTTAGGCATGTCAGCAAATATTCAGGTTTAAGGATATTTTTTTACTTAATTAGTGTTGAATTTGTGCATAAACACCAAAATATGTGCCCTTTCAGAACGAGCATTTGAACGCCATGTTGGGGTGTATCAAGAAAACGATCTGGCAAAACTGATGAATGGACCAATCAGAAAGGCTCTGGGCTGTATCCCTGACAACGTGACTTGGGGAGGCCAGTCTAGCATGGTGTTCACCAAACAGATGGGAGACTTCATGAAACCTGTCTCTGATATCGGTCAGTTACAATCATAATGGTATTAGTATTAGTAAGGTACTAGATGTGGCATTTAGAACAATTCTGAGGGCATAGAATCTGTTTAAAAGCAAAACAAAAGAAATCAAAATGACAACAATGAACAAAAAGTCAGATAAGACGGTGAGGTTGATCTGGTTGGAGATGACTGGGTTTTGTGGACAAGCTGGGTTTGTGGACAAGCTGGGTTAGTGTGTAGGTGTGTAGGACACATTATGGACATTGGAGACTCTGTATAAAACCACTCAATATATAACATGATTTTGTGGACAATCTCGGCGAGTTTTCAGATGTGTAGGACACATTATGAACACTGGAAGCTCTGTATAACACCACTCAGGATAACATGTTTTTGTGGACAATTTCAGTGAGTGTTTAGGTGTGTAGGAAAATGGGGGTTTAGGAGTCTTCTAACTTTTTTTTCTTTTTTTCTTTTTTTTCAATAATAAAAACAAGGCACTTTTTATCTTTCTGCCTCAGTCTGTTGAAAAAGATGGCTTGAAAGAGCAACATAAAACAAAATGAAAATACAGTCATCCATTTTGTGTTTCAGTGGATGACATGATCCAGAAAACTTCGCTGAAGGTGGTGGTGTACAGCGGTCAGCTGGACCTCATAGTGGACAATCTGGGTGAGTGTGTTGGACACGTTATGGACTTTGAAATCTGTGAGTGATAACACTTCATTTGATAGTTTTGTGGATAACTGTGGATGGCTGTGTCGGACACAGTATTAACATTAAACTAGAACCTGTGAGTGATATTATTCATTTGGTAGTTTTGCAGATGGTCTGGGTAAGTGTGTCAGACACGTTGTGGACGTTGGATCCTGCAAGTGATAGATTCATTTGATAGTTTTGTGGACAAGCTGGGTTAGTGTGTAGGTGTGTAGGACACATTATGGACATTGGAGACTCTGTATAAAACCACTCAATATATAACATGATTTTGTGGACAATCTCGGCGAGTTTTCAGATGTGTAGGACACATTATGAACACTGGTAGCTCTGTATAACACCACTCAGGATAACATGTTTTTGTGGACAATTTCAGTGAGTGTTTAGGTGTGTAGGACACATTATGAATATTGGAAGCTCCTTACAAGGTCTGAAGGACACAAAAAGAAGTGAACCTGGGGGTAATACTGCTCCATTTGATAGTTTTGTGGACAAATGGGTAGGGCATGATCTAGACATGTGAACCTCTGTATAACACCACTTCAGGTGATAGTTTTGAGGACAGTGTGGGTGGCTGCGTATGTGTGTAGTTCTGTTTAAGATCACTCCTTGTAACAGTTTGTGGACAATGTGGATATATGCCAGGGACAAATGAACTGCTGTATGACACCATTGCATGTGACACAATTTTGTGGAGGGGGATATATGTGTGTGTGTGACATAGGAACTTCTGTATAACACCATAATAGTAATAAAGAGGATTTCTAGATCACCCATCTACCGCACAAGGTGGGAGCACAGGGCGCTTTACAATAACACTAACAGACGCACACACTCACGCCTCAGACAAGGGGATAGGCACAGCTGTGAAAAATAGTTTAGAAATAATTATTGAACAGGTGTGTCTTGAAGGCAGCTTTAAAAGAGGAGGCAAAATCAGTGGCGGAGTGTTTGAGGCAAATTGCATGCGACAGTTTTGTGGAGGGGATATATGTGTGTAGGACATATCAAATTCTATGTATGTAGGACATATGAACTTCTGTATAACACTACTGCATGTGACACAGTGTTATGGAGGGGGATATATGTGTATAGGACATGTGAACCTTTGTACAGTACCTTGTGCAGTGGGGTAAGTACTGCAGATGCAGAAATTAGGTTCCCCTCTGTGTTGGCAAATGTTCTCCCATTGAAGCCAGGCATAGGTCAGAATATAGCCTTGCATGCTTGCTCTGCCCAATTTTTTCCATGTCTTAATTTCAACTTTTTGGTCAGTTCACCTTAATTTTTTCAAAACCCTCTCCCTACTTTCAAACTGCATTAGTTTTTGGCTAACACACTTTCCTGTGGTGACTTGACACGACAGGTACTGAGGCATGGGTGTACCGCCTGAAGATAGCTGACCAGTTTTCTAAGGCCAAGAAAGAACCAATGGAGATCAACGGCATACCTCAGGCGTTTGTGAAGACGGCCAAGACCTTCCAGTACTACTACATACTGGCAGCAGGGCACATGGTAAAGCATTATTTGGATCAAAACACAGAAAAGGTTCAACAGAGTGCTGATTTTAACAGGACAGTACATGTGTTTTCCCATCAGAATTCTTTTGAACCTTTGTAACAGTTGACTTAGCGACATACAAAAGAGGATGTTCAGTGGAATACAAATGCAGAATTAACTTTGCGATTAACCTTCCCATTCATCTTCTCAGGGTGGTCTTTCACTGGGATGGTTTCACATCAGGGTGGTCCCTCATCAGGGTGGTTTCAGATCAGGGTGGTCTTTCACTGGGATGGTTTCACATCAGGGTGGTCCCTCGTCAGGGTGGTTTCAGATCAGGGTGGTCTTTCACTGGGATGGTTTCACATCAGGGTGGTCCCTCATCAGGGTGGTTTCAGATCAGGGTGGTCTTTCACTGGGATGGTTTCACATCAGGGTGGTCCCTCATCAGGGTGGTTTCAGATCAGGGTGGTCTTTCACTGGGATGGTTTCACATCAGGGTGGTCCCTCATCAGGGTGGTTTCAGATCAGGGTGGTCTTTCACTGGGATGGTTTCACATCAGGGTGGTCCCTCATCAGGGTGGTTTCAGATCAGGGTGGTCTTTCACTGGGATGGTTCACATCAGGGTGGTCCCTCATCAGGGTGGTTTCAGATCAGGGTGGTCTTTCACTGGGATGGTTTCACATCAGGGTGGTCCCTCATCAGGGTGGTTTCAGATCAGGGTGGTCTTTCACTGGGATGGTCTCACATCAGGGTGGTCCCTCATCAGGGTGGTTTCAGATCAGGGTGGTCTTTCATCAGGGTGGCCTCTCATCAGGATGGTCTCTCAATCTCATCAGGATGGTCTCTCAATCTCATCAGGATTATCTCTCATCATGGTGGTCACTCATCAGGATGGTCTCTCAATCTCATCAGGATTATCTCTCATCATGGTGGTCACTCATCAGGATGGTCTCTCAATCTCATCAGGATTATCTCTCATCATGGTGGTCACTCATCAGGATGGTCTCTCAATCTCATCAGGATTATCTCTCATCATGGTGGTCACTCATCAGGATGGTCTCTCAATCTCATCAGGATTATCTCTCATCATGGTGGTCACTCATCAGGATGGTCTCTCAATCTCATCAGGATTATCTCTCATCATGGTGGTCACTCATCAGGATGGTCTCTCAATCTCATCAGGATTATCTCTCATCATGGTGGTCACTCATCAGGATGGTCACTCTCATTAGGGTGGTCTCTCATCATTTTTATCTGCTGTATTCAGTTATTTTGCTGCCTGCAGGTTCCGGCCGACAACGGGCCTGCTGCACTGATGGTGATGAAACGCATTGTTGGGGCATAACCAGAAGCACCATTTCCACTGCAGTCTTCTTTGGTTTTCTCCTCTCTTGCGGGTGCATTCCGTCGGCAACGGCAGTGTGGTGTTGCGAAGGATGGTCCGCTCCTGCTGCAGTGCTCTGATTGTGTTGATTAATTAGTGTTGTGCTGTCTGACTTTGCATTTGTGTACGTGTCTTGATTCATTAGTGTTGTGCTGTCTGACTTTGCATTTGTGTACGTGTCTTGATTCATTAGTGTTGTGCTGTCTGACTTTGCATTTGTGTACGTGTCTTGATTCATTAGTGTTGTGCTGTCTGACTTTGCATTTGTGTACGTGTCTTGATTCATTAGTGTTGTGCTGTCTGACTGTAGTCTTTGTGTACATCACACGTCACACGCTTATGGCAGGGTTTACTTATTGATCACTAAAGCACACACAGATCTGGAACATACTTATCACACAGTTTACTTATGGGTAAAAAACACCCCACAAATATTGGACATACTTAGAGCACATATTACTTATTGATGAAAAAAGTACACTGTAATCTCAGTAACTGACAGTTTGCTAAAAATAAATAGAAATTACACTAAAGTGTGCCATTTTTCTCAGCTGTTATGATGTTTTTGCAGTATTTTTGACAGCGCCATTTTGATGTTGGCCGTTGTTGAATGTGCCTATTTTATGGTGCACCAGGTCCTGGTATGTTGGATACCTGAAACTTTGCTAACTGAGTCATTGAATAGTGTGCTTGTTTTTGCAAGACATACATATTTTAGATTGTTGACTGATTGTCTGTTGTCTTGATTATTCTTGAGGTCACAGTTGATCTGTTTGGGGAAAAAATAGATACTGTGGTGTTCTGTGCAAGTTATGTATGCAGATTTCTTGTTTTTTGTTGTATAGCAAGAGCAAAACATGCAGAGAAAGGTTGAAAAGAATGCTTACATTACCAGCTGAAAGATAAGTAGGTTGAATTTCATCATTCTTTTGTATATTTGTCTGTTCGTTGCTTGAAAAGGGGGTTTACTCTGACAATTTGTGTACATTTTGTATTGTCTGTTTAAAATAAGTGTTCTTTTCAGCCTTTAGTTGTTTTTTTGTATATCAAGATGCTGCAATCTGAAAAATCAGTTTTGTTGCCAAGATAGTGTGGAATCTGATGAGATTGCTTTGTCATCAGCTGATCATTTTCTGACAGTGCAGAACCTGGTCTGAGATTATTTTGCCATCAGCTGATCAATTTGTCTGACAAACAGGGTCATATACTGATAACTGTTTTCTGACAAACAGGGTTATGCACCAGATGTTTTTGGTCTCTACGAAGGTACACATGTGCTTGCTTCAGGGATAACAAGGTTGACATCTTACATGTCACTGCTGTGAGAAGATAAAAGAGAGAACTGTGGATGAGATGAAAAATTGGTAATGAGATCGAGTGTTTGTGTAGTGAAATTGTATGTGAACATGTCAAACTCAAAGCAAGCACCATGTGACTTCTCCTAAAGTGATGAAAAAGTAGCCCTACAAGACCAAACACAGATATTGCATAACACTAACACAGTGGTGAGATGAATGATTTTGGCTGTTCCAACTGAAAGAAGAAATAGTTTGTTACAAATCTACCAAGGTAACTATTGTGGTCAATGATGTGCCTTGGGAAGTTGGTTAATTCAGTAACAGCTGAAGTCATACTGTAATCAAGTAACTTGATGTTTTATGCCCAGTCAACCAGTATGGTTATATGAGGGCAATCATACTGTAAGGATAGACAGTGTATGTGCATATTTTGAGCAAGTACATGTTGCATAATGTGAATTAAAATGATGCATATGTATTTGTATTGTTCCAAAACCAGTTATTTTTAGTTAACATAAATTATATGTTAAATTATCATATATGTACAAGATTGTTGAGCATGTCTGTTGATTTTATGGACTCCGATCGTTGGAGGTCAGGGAATTGTTTTGTATTTCCCTCTGCATCAAATAAACTCAAACCCAGTTATTGAATGTGAATGTGTCCATGTGACAACAGCATGCTCATGGTGCTTTAACTTGAAGTATTGGGGAGTGTCAAACTGCTCATTTTGCAGAAAGCACACATTTTTTATACGCCTTCTGTGGGATGTAGTGACACATAAAACCAACTACATGCTGAAGGGAGCTGGGCCAATGTCCATTTTTGAGCTGTAAGTAGCTTGGTGTTTTACACCCAGTCAACCAGTATGGTTATATCAGGGCGATTGAGCTGTAAAAGGTTTCATAGATGTTTGGCAGTGGAGCTACCCCTGTATGTTCATTTTTTTCAAAGCTGCTGATCTTTTTATCTCAAGTTTAGGTAAAAGCTCAGGAATGACCCGGTGGAGCAGTATTAAACCTATTTTTCTGTTCTCAATCAGCAAGTGTTCAGTACACAAGACAAACACCATCACCTAACCACAGGTCACAGCTAGTGATCTACTTTAAAGTACCACTCCCTGACAGTAATGTGCAACAGCTGATGGTATAGTAAATGGAAACAGAATCTCACTTTCTCAAATGTAGCAACTATGCTTTATTCCATGTTAAATGCGTTGCAATGAAACATGGATTTTCTTCTCTCTCAGTGTAGCTAACATCTGTGTACGGGCTCATCACAAGAGTAGGAGCACGTATGCAAGGATGTGAATGCCTTCCAAACAGAAATGTGTGCTTGTTGCATTGTGTGAAGGTTTTGCTGTAGCCAGAAGAGACGCACGGTACTTTAATAATAGTGGGTTTTAGGGTTCTGTGCTGAGCTACATCCTGAGAGCTAACTACAAACTCAAGTTCTGCAAGGTGTGGGTTCTCTACTTTGCCCAACTTGGTTGCATCTGCAGGTGGTGTGAATTCCTTTACAAACCAGCCACTGACACTGGAAATCTGAAGAAACAGTATTTAACCTGCACTAAGCCCATGCTTTCTCAACAGCTGGCAGAATCTTGTGACCTTCATTTGTTGCAGTGCGGGTACAAGTTTGAAAAAACAATATTGAATCCACGCTAAGCGCATGCTTTCTTAACAGCTGGCAGAATCTTGTGACCTTCATTTGATGCAGGTCAGGCAGGCAGGTGTAAACATGCTCCAATGCAATGGAATTTGCTCCCTTCTGACATCTGTCACATGCTAATCCTCCCACACCTTCAAAATTAGCATATATATATACAAATAAGTGATTTCAAAATCTTTCTTCAGACTTGCCCCCCCCCCCCCCACTACCATCCTTCTGTGCACCCATTGGTGGGTGTGGTGTGTGAAGAATACAATATTATGACAGTAATTACTTATTTTGAAGTTTTAATGTATACATCTTTCAGTACTCACCCTTGTTGGTGAGATATGGCACTATAAAAATGACTGCTGTTATTATTATACTAAATCATAGCTCAGGAGCTGTGTGAGAGTCGAGGTGGCCGTCCTGAGCTGTCCGTCCTAACGAGCCTTCTGGTTTCCGTGGACGTAAAGAATTATTGAACCATGCTTAGGCATTGGTCTCAACTTGTCCCTAATATGTCAACTGACATCTGAGGACATTAAGCATCACTTCATCATCATCATATTATACTAAAATCAAACACCCTAGCACATGTACTGGTTTTGAAACAGTTGTTAAAAAGCAATTAGTGATTTTTTTAAACAAATGTACACACCTTGTTCCTGTTCAACACTGGATGCTTCAAAAATCTGAATGCTTTGGGCATTTACAATTGTGAACTTGTATATATGTAAATTATTGTGTTCTTATGATCGACTTGGTAGAAGAAATAAAACATTTTTTTCCAAAATTTGTGTGTTAAGTGCGTTCTGAATGTCTCACTTTGTATAAAGATGCAGTTGTAATATGGATTTGTTGACATGAGTGGGAGAAAAAGAGTGAAGGGCGTGTGCATGCAGGGATTTTAAGCTGTCTCTTGCCTTTCTTTACATGCTTCTATTTTTTCTGTACTGCTTAAAATCATTTATGCATGCGTCTTCTAAAAAAACTGTGTGGTGGGGGAGGGTACATAGGAAGGTAAGCCTGTGCGTGGTTACAAGCAAAGATGAAACACGTTATTCTGTGATAATGAACAACTATCAGTGTAATTAAGTAATGTTTTGTGCCATTAGTTTTGCAGTAGGGTATTTTGTGCAGTATTTGAGGATGATTTTGGTGTTCTTACTATGTGATCATCAAATTAATGCATTTTGTTTTGTTCTCGATTTTTGCGCTTGAAAATATTGATGTGCAGAAGATTTGAACATGTGGGCGATTACTTGCCAAAACAAAACAAAACAAACAACAAAATAACCCCCCAAAATCTAAATAGCAGTGGACTGAACTTAAAGTTTTCAAACACAGCCTGATGATACACAGTTGTTGGATACTTTGGTGGTGCAATGCTGAAATGTTCAGGACCGTAAATGAGCATGCATACTTTGATACCCGTTTGTTGTGGGGAGGCAGTGCTGGTCTGTGAGAAGAGAGGTTGGATGAGGAGATAGAAGGTGAAAAATGGAGAACACAAGACTGTAAGACTGTAAAAAGTGTCACATCTGTACATTTATCCTTAAACCTTTGTACAGCAACAACAACAAAAAGAGCAATAATTAAGAGAAAAACTCTCACACACAACCGTTCGCTGACAGCGACACCATTTTGCCTGGAGACCTTATATACATCCTCACCCAGGTCCAAGGCTTGTGTTTGGCAGTTGTTTTTAAGTGGTTTTGTGTATGTGTGTGTGTGAACCATTTACAGGGAACATCACAGATACAGAGCTAATCTCCAGGACACTGACAACTAAATTTCATAGGCAAATTTCACTTGAGACAATACCTGCTTTGATCTGTGGAAATATCCTACCGGTTCAGAACTTGAGAAGACAAAATACCGTCTCTTATCTGCCCCATTTCTTGTTGGGCTGTATTTATGAGGCTGTTGCAATAGAAGCGGTAATTATTTGAAAATAATAATAATGGGGAGCACAAATGTTTCAAGCAGGTCATGGAAATCCTACCATTTGGTTTTGTTTAAAAAAGAAAGAAGACAGACTGAATATTTCCTATTTGCAGTACTGTGGCGCTGACCCATGTCAACACTCACACTCCAAAATCAGATTGCTATAGGTAGTATAATATTCAGGTGTCTTTTGTCTCTCCAATTATTTTGCCATAAAAAGTGAAAACCTAGCAAATTTATAAGCAAACCCTGCAAATAGCAGCAACAATATACAGATGATTTATGAGGCTATAGACAGATGATCGAGTGTGTACATGATGAGTAATATCACAGTGCTGTGTCTACCAGTCCTCTTCAATCAAATCCCAAAGGTAGTTTGTGATAAAGAATCGGGATACCTCCTGGGAGTTCAGGTTGAAGGTCTTGACGTCATTGTTGTTGCAGATATCTTCATCAAAGTCAAGGAAAGACAGCATAATTAAACTGTGCACGCTTTAATGTATATATACTGTACAAATACCACACACTCAACTGGTTACATTGGCTTCACCCAAAAGCCGATGGCAAGTTGTCTCCCTTATGGCAATCTGGAAGCCCTTTCATTATAACTATTGACTGCTTAATTATATTGTGCTGTTCTTTTCTATCAAGCAGGCTCACTGCCCTTCACATGTTTTTAGTGCATGCTGGGTTAGTTTCATGTTTCCATAATCCACTGCACTTTTGACATGGCCTACACAATTTTTAACATGAGTATGTGATCTTTTTGCATGCATGTACCCACTGGGAAACCTCAGTTAGTTTTACTAAAAGGACTTTTTGCAGAGTTTGAACAGAACTTGTCTCTGACAGAGAAATCTCAGGGCAGATGCAAAGTGTAACATGTAATGGTACCCCAACCATGCAGTGGCCATGCTTAACCCCTTCACTGCCATGATGTAATTTGAAAACGATCCATATAGGTGTGAAATTTGAAACCTTTTTGTCTTCTTTTTCACACAGGCATGTGAAAGGATCTCCATCAAACCGCATAGCACTGAAAGTTGATGTTACAGGACTGGAAAATTTACTGTTTGCAGGCACGTCCATGCATCTTGGGCATCTCACCTTCCTTTATGTTAAGCTGTGTTTGTGTTTGTGTCGATCCATTTGTGAAAGGATACAGCCCTTGACTTCATGAGGTTCACAGTTGAACTGCCAGCGTAGGTTGGTGATGTTGCTGTACAAATTGACGTCACATCTGCACAAAGAGAATGTTGGTACAGACAATGCAAGTTCCCAGGGTCCTTACAGGTACTTACAAATTGGATTTGCCAAGTAAGGCCTTACAAGTCCTTATATTTGCATCACGGTCCTTACAAGTCTAGCTAATACTAAATTAGTAAAAATGCACATGAGTAGTTATAAAAGCCTCTCATTTTTCCGAGTCAGCGACACTGGATGGTTCCACACATTTGATTTACTGAATTTCGAAATCGTTCGGACAGGGGCTGAGATGATGTCTGAAGCAGACGATGCTTTCCTCCATGTTCATTTAGGTCATGTGCAGCTGAAATCACAGTCACAAGATTACGCGATAACTTCCAGGTCAGCTGTTTGGTTTGCAAAGTTTGAACTGTGCAAGAACCTGAGCTAACACTGTAACAGCAAAGATGCCGAGAAAATGTTCGTTCGAAGACCGCTGGCTAAAGGACAGTGCATACCAGGAGTGGGTTCTAAAAGATAAGCTGGACAAACACTATGCTCGATGCGTGGAATGTGAAATTCAGCTCCTTTTTTTGTGTTCCTTACTGTTGCGATGGTCCTTGCGAAATCTAATATTGGTCCTTACAAATCTTTATTTGGCTCTAGTCCAAGTCCCTGGGAACCATGGTATATTAATATATAATTAATGAAGGATAAACAGTAAATATGCTTTTGTAAAAACTATTCACATAGTTATGTACACTACAGTATGGTGGTAATTTGCACATTAAACAGTACCCATGACTGAGAGAGGCTTAAAAGCTTTGATCCCTGCAGTGTTCTGAACCAATCTGAACTGACTGGGATTACAGACATGTCCCTTACTTTTTTTGTTTTTGATTAGTGAATAGTGCAAAAGAAAACAATTGTGTATCACTGTACAAGTTACAGCTGATTACAGCTGAGTTCAAGATGGTAGATCTCTGCACTTGGAAACCACCCTGCGCATTTATCTCCATCTTGACTGATCACACTGTTCCTGTACCGAGCTTTTGGCAACACAGCTGTTCTGGCATCTTTGTGAGACCGCCGCTGTTCCTTCAGTGTGTGGTGCTCCCTCTGTGCTCTTGTCAGCTCTTCCTTCAGCTGCTGACACTCCCTGGCCACAGTCGTTGACTGGGATCTGATTGCTTCCACTTTGCTTTGTAACGATGCCTCAATGTTTGTGAGAGCCTCAGGTGCTGTGCTGCAGCCATCTCCGGTGTCGTCAGTGATGTTCACTTCACTGGTCAGATCTGCAACAAATAAGTCATGCATCATTTGTGTGCGTGTATATTTGTATTGATACACTTGCTGATTCAGTATTTCTAGACATTGACATGTCCAGATCAGAACCCTGATCAGTTGATGCAGCCATGTATTTTGAAAGGAAGAGTCTGCCTTTGTAAACAATCGGGTTGGACAGGGAGTGGGGGAGCTGTAAAACAAGACTTAGAGAATTTAAATTTTGTTGTAAAATATTATTTTTTAAACTTAAAGAAGCCAACTTTGTTTTGCATAATTTTTTTAAAGATAATTAAAGTGTTAACAACTGCCAGAACATACATGTCTGTGTCTCAGACAACCCACAACCTGTCATGCAGAGCGTTTGGCCTCCTGGCTTTCCGTTCTTTACAGTTTGCATGAAGTCTTTCCCAACTTAAACTGGCACTTGTTCATTTTCAAGGCAACAGGGGGGGGGGGGGGATTCTGAAAAAGTTGCCTCACATTGCACATCTTGCTTTAGCTGCTGGAGTTGTTTCTGCCGCAGTGCTGCCACCTGACGGCTGAGCTGATGGATGTTTTGCAGTGTGACCGCTTCTGTGTCATCCCCCACCAGAACTGTCAGCAGCTGCTCCGCACACACCAACACCTCACTCAGATCAAACTGGCTCATGGTTCACTGACAGCAGCAAAATCCAAGACAGGGGTCTTAGCTTGTAAACAACATGCAGACCACCAAATGAAACAGGATGAAAATGAAAAGAAAGAGGCAAAAATGAAAGTCAAAAAAATCAAGACTGATATTATGTAGTTTACAAAGTTAGTTACATTATAAAATACAAACAAGTCCCTTCTAGCTGAACTCAGTGTGTTCAACTGAACTGAAGCAAAACAACAACAAAAAAGCCACGGAAAAGAATTTAGAAACAAAATAATAAATATTTTATATTAAACCCTTGAAGTTGAATACAGATTAATAGATCATAAATAGAATCACAATCTTTTGTGGTGCAATACATTATGCAGTTGTACGGGAGTAATTCTGATTATAGCCACTTCAGGGTCGAGGATTTTGAATTAATTTTCCTTTTTTTCTTTAATTTAAAGTCTTCACAGTAGTGCTATGAGACTGATTTAAGATTGTTAAAATAACATGGCAATAAAATATACCATCGTTTTGTGTGTGTGGGTGGGTGCCTTTTGTTTTTCCTAATTAAAGTACACTGATCTGTCAGCTGATACCACAAATATGCAGCTTATGAGAGTTTAGACAACTGGATTACACTACATTTGAATATTTCACAAGGGTAATTAGGTAACTACAGTACCATTACCCCTCATCAATGGCCACTAAGAATGACATTTTCAAGATGCAGCGAATTCAAATTATTCAGGATCCATAAAACTAAAATTAGTAAAAAGTGAGAAATTTTACCAATGGATCTTTGTGTTTTTCCATTCCTTACCTTTAGGCAGATTAGCCGATTAGATATTACCTGATCACATACAAAAATTAACACCCGCTGTGTATTACTTTTGTACAGTTCCTTCTCTTTCCTTTTTTTATTTAAAGTTTTTCACATAAGCAATATTAGACTGATCTTGCAATTATCATGCTAACAGTAGCAACATGTATCAGCAAGTTGCACCAATAGAAATTTATGTTAAAACCCTCCAAAACAACTTATTTGCAGTTCGTGAGTTCATTTTTTTCAATTGTTTCCATCTGCACATTAAAAAAATTAGAGAGAAATATTAACATCAGTGGGGCACAGGAGTTTTTAACTTTTTATTATATATGAAAATTAAAAAAATGGGGGGGAGGGGATTCTATTTATGCTGTTTTTAATAATAATAATAAAATATATTTATCATGCACTCATCAACGCCCTGAGCACTCACATGATACATATTAACCTAAATATGATATTCTATACACATGTAGAGAGCATAGTTCTACCAAAATAATTTACATAAAGTATTTAAAAAAACAACAACAAAAAACGCACTACAAACACACACACACTGACTGTAGCAGAAACTGGGTACTGATATTAGTTAGGATGGAAATACTGTGAGAAGAGGAAGGTTTTCAGTTTGGCTTTAAAAGATGACAGGGTTGAGCAGTGTCTAAGGTCTTGTGGGAGTGAATTCCAAATGTGGGATCCAAAGCAAGAGAAGGCTGGAAGCCATGAGTCTTGCGTTTGTATTGTTGGATTTCCAGCATGCGGGTGTCAGAAGAAGAGCGTAGTGTACGAGATGGAGTGTAGACATGCAGCAGTTCAGAGAGGTAAGCAGGACCAGAACCATTTATAGCACTGAAACACATACAAGCGACTTTATACACTTTATACTTAATACGTTCTGAAATGGGAAGCCAGTGCAGTTTTTCCAGGAGAGGTGTTGAGTGGTGGTGACGGGGTGCCAAGAGAACAAGTCTTGCAGCAAAGTTCTGAATTTTCTGGAGAGGTTGGATGACAGAATTAGGTGTACCCATGAGGAGACAGTTGCAGTAGTCAAGCCGTGAAAAGATATAGGAAGTAACAAGAGTCTTGGTTGCGTCTTCAGTGAGAAACCTGCGGATTGAACTAATGCGTTTAAGCTCGAAATAAGCAGTTTGGCAGATTTTTATGACGTGCTTCTTCATGGACAGTTTTGAGTCAAGAATGAATCCAAGGTTCCTGGCAGAATCAGAGAAGGGGATGTTGTGAGAGCCAAGAGTAATCGAGTCAGGGAGGGGAACGGTAGAAGGTTTCAAGGAAGACGAAAAGGTAAAGAGGAGAGCTTCTGTTTTGTCGTCGTTCAGTTTGAGCTGATTTTCAGTCATCCATGTTTTTATGTTGTCTGTGCATGCATTGAGTTCTTTGGTGAGGTTGGTCACTTCACTGAGAGGAGCTGATTTCTGGAGCTGTGTGTCATCTGTGAAAAGCTGATGGTTTACAGAGTGGTTAGCTATGATATCGGAGAGAGGTGTAGTGTACAGGATGAAGAGAATGGGCCCCAGTACTGAGCCCTGAGGCACACTGTACATGAGCTGTGATGCTGATGAAGACGAGTTATTGACTGAAGTGGACTGATATCTGTCTGAGAGGTATGAGTGAAACCATTGGAGTGCAGTAGACTGAATGCCAAAAACAGAGTTCAGGCGGGAGAGGAGAATTTGGTGGTCAATAGTGTCAAAAGCGGCAGAAAGATCCAACAAAAGAAGAACAGAAATGTTGTCATTGTCCAGAGCAGAAAGAATATCATTTACAATATGTAATAAAACAGTCTCAGTGCTGTGTCCTGCTCGATAGGCTGACTGAAAGGGATTGCTGAGGTTGTTTTCTCGACCGCCAGCGACTGTCACAGGACGTCACGGAGGGATGCTGCAGGATCCGTCTGAAGGAGCTATACCATGACCCAGACAAGGACGTAGACTCCGTGCCACCCAAATTTTATAAGCGGACTGGTTATGTACCACCATCAGGGAGAGACAAAGCTCTGGACGCCTACTGTGACACACTACAGAGTCGCACAGACGTCTACCAGAGTTCGAGACGTGCCCATGACAACCTGAGTCCAGAACTTAGAACAGCACTGCGTGAGCTCCGGGAAATGGTCACCAAGAGGATTGTCAGGATCAGCCCCGCAGACAAGGGAGTGGCTGTGGTGGTTCAGGACGCGGTGAACTACGTGTCTGAGGCCAACAGACAACTCCAAAACGAACGGCACTACAGTAAACTGATTGAAGAAAGACCCTACAGTACAGATCGCCAAGACCTCCAACGAGCTCGTCAATAGGCTCCACATCGACGGACACATCGACGACATCACCTGCCGCTGGGCACTTGTAGAGCCTAACAACGTGAGGTGCCATCAATTCCATCTGCTGCCCAAGATCCACAAGACGTTGATGAACCCGCCAGGGCGACCCATCGTGTCATGTGTAAACGGACCCACCGAGAGCCTGTCGAAGCTCGTGGACCACTGGCTGCAGGGCCACGTCGCCAGCCTGTCCAGCCACGTCAAGGACACCACTCACATGCTACGTACGCTCCAGCAGTGGAACCAAGACTACGGACCATTCAAGGACGGGGTGAGGCTTGTCACCATAGACGTCATCGGACTCTACACCAACATAGCCCACCAGGACCTCCTCATGGAACTCCAGTTCCATCTCAACAGCATGCCCCAGACTAACATCCCACCGACAGAGCGAATAGTGGACATCGCAAACCATGTGCTCTCCAGTAACATCTTCAGCTTTGAAGATGACTACTTCCAGCAGATCGTCGGCACTGCCATGGGGACACCCATGGCTCCATCAGCCGCCAACCTCTTCATGGGCTGGCTGGAGGCCCAGCTCCTGGCCAGCAGCCCGGTCCCCGTCAGCCAGGACACATGGAAACGTTTCATCGATGACATTTTCCTCCTGTGGACGGGGACCCCAGAGGATTTGGATGTGTTCTTCGACTACATCAACTCTTTCCACCCCACCATCAAGTTCACCATCGCCTCCTCCACCGATCAACTGCCCTTCCTGGACATCCTGATCAGCTTGAAAGATGGCTTCCTCAAAACGGACATCCATACCAAACCCACAGATTCCCACGCCTACCTCCCCAACAGCTCCTGTCACCCCCGCCATGTCGTCAAGAACATCCCCTACAGCCAGTTCTTGAGGCTATGACGGCTTTGCTCGGACACAGAAGTGTTCAACGCCTGCTGTGACGAGATGGAGGGACGGTTCCTGCGTCGGGGCCATCACCTGAAGAACGTCCAAGAAGCTCGCGCTAGAGCGAGCAAAACACCTCGTTCTGAGACACTGCAGCACAAGCCCAAGCAGAGCACCAAGAGGACACCCTTCATCGTCACGCACCACCCGTCATCGTCACGCACCACCCGTCCAATCCTCCGCTCCGCAGCTGGTTCACGGAACTCCAAACCTCCGTCCTACACACCAGCAGGAGAATGCAGCAGGCATTCCCCCACCCTCCCGTCCTTGGGGAGCGCAACTACAAGTCGCTGCGGTCACTACTCATGCCGTCCATCTTGCCCACCCCGCTGGACGCAGACCCTGGCTGCTTCTGATGCGACAAGCGTCCATGTATCATTATCATATGCACCAGCCACTTGGTGGAAACATCAACCTTCAACAGCTCCACCACCAAGGAATCATTTCAAATCCGCCACAGACTTACATGTCAAAGTTCTAACATTGTGTACCTTCTCTACTGCGACACCTGCCAACAATCACAATACGTAGGAAAAACAAAGAATACACTCAAGACTAGATTCTACCAGCACCGTTCAAACATCAACAAAAACACAGGCACCCTAGTCACAAAGCACTTCAACCAAACAGACCACAGCATCCACAACATGAAGTGTGTCGCGGTGGAGAAGGTACACTCTGACAAACGTGAAGATAGACTGCGGAGAGAGGCCTTTTGGATCCAGAAACTCGAGACCCTGGCTCCGTGTGGCTTGAACACACTAGATTAACTTGACTAGGCCTGCTCGGTGTGTGTGTGTGAGGAGAGAGTGTGTGAGGGTGTGTGTGTGAGAGAAGAGAGAGAGAGAGAGAGAGAGAGTGTGTGTGTGTGTGTGTGTGTGTGTGTGTGTGTGTGTGTGTGTGTGTGTGCACCCACTGACATGCAGGACTTGGGTGAGCGTGCTTGTATGTGTGTGTGTGTGTGTGTGTGAGTGTAGTGTGTGGTGTGTGTGTGGTGTGGGTGGGTGGGTAAGCCAGTGAGGGTGGGTTGTGTGCATTGGTGAGGGTTGTTTCGGAGTGTGCTAGTGTCTGTTAGTGTTTGTAGAGTGGTAACAATAGCAATAACCTAGGAAGAGACAGTAAAGGAAGGGGGTGGGGGTGGCGCGGACAGAGACGGGTAGCACGATAGAGAAAGGGGTGATGGGAGTGGGTGAGGGTAGTGTGTGTGCGTCAGTGCATAACATGGGAAAGGGAATAAAGGGGGGGGGGGGGTACGACTCACAAGCGAGTTGACTCTTTGTGAACACTTAGTGCGGTCTTAGTCGTTGTTTTTTATTCTTCGAGTTTTAGTCACCTGATATTTTAGAATCGTTGTGTGAACTGTGTTTTTACCCTCGTTCAGTTGTTTAGAATAAACCCCCGAGGAAGGCATCAGCCGAAAATTTGGGAACTTTTATGCCAACTTGTTGTTTTTCTTTGATTTTTATCAGTTTTTATATATATATATATATATATATATATATATATATATATATATATATATATAACTTTATAAGTCATTAGATTCATAATCCAGGCTCTCCTGGAGAATCTCAGTCTGTTTTCTTGTTTGTCTGTTGTTTTGTTTTTGTAGGTGGGTGTTTTTTTAATAATTTTTAGCCCTGCACCCTAGCTGCGGTACATTAGGTTCTGATCATCTATCAAAAGGAAGTTGTGCTCAACTTGCCTACATCACTACATCATACATAGTACATGTATCTAAACAGTAGAGCAGATGTAGCTAGACTGGCCCTAGGTGGGTCTTAACACCAAAGAAAAGAAAAAACGAAAAATCTGAAACCATGATGACTTCCAGTGTTCTAAAACAAGATCCAAGCTACACATAAACAGTTAAAAAGAATGCTAATGAACCTGAAGTATGCACTACTTTGGCATATCAACATATCAGTTCATTCCGTACTAACTATACCAGTACCACAAGCACACGCACACACGCATCCTCAAACCATCTGAGGTCAGCGAACCGACGGGGCTAAAAGTGGATATTGCCGAACTATTACCATAACCCTAAACCCACACTCCGAGCATCGCTTTCCGGCACCTTCCAGTGCTTGGAATTTGCCCTAAACCGCTAAGAACCACAAACTAGAGGCTACATATATCATATTATTTACGTTTTAGGTAAGTCCAATACAATTTACCTCAAAATGCGGCATCCGATGAAGTCAGGAAGTACTGTAAAGTTCAAAGTTACCGAATATTTCTCTTGTTTTTAACAGAAGTCACCAAACAAACAGGATGAAGAATTAATGAGGAACAGCAACGCGCCGAAGTTACTCCGACACTTTGAAGATACCGCCAGCAATTCGTAAGAACGATTTTCATTGGTTCAAAGGAGTACAACTATCCAATCAAAAAATTAGGACAGTGTCCTAAGTACGTCACCACATGACCTTCCGGTGGTAACAGCTGGAATTTCCCCACAACACGGCTTAGCCTCTGACCCGACAAACAAGCCCCGTTAGGGCCAGATGGTAGTTGCTATAAGTAAAACCGCTCTGAAAGTTTATAGGAAGGCAAACGTCAGCAGTTGGAGCATGTAACAGAGTGATAATTAGATCTAACGAGTAACATGCCTAGCTGTGATGTGGAAGTGTCGATGGACCCTCGCAGGTAAGTTAGCAGGATAGTAGTTTTTTCCTTCTTCTTTAGTTCATGGCTGAAATCGATGGGAAACGTGCCCGTTTATAGATCGATGTTTGTAAATCAGAACACTGAAATTGAAAACAAGCAGGTAGGCCAGGGTTTCGATTTTAGGTTGGTTTTCAACTGAGGCCATTGAGTTGACATCGAAAACAGTAGATTCTAAGTCTAAGATGATCTGTCAGTTTTATTTTATTTTTATCCATTTTTGTTTTGAACTGAAAATACTGAGTTGGAAGCAGAAGCAGATATTTATTTTCCGAAGCCGTGACAGACACTAAACTAGAAAGATAGATGATGTCTAGAGCTTTTCCAGTTGGGAAATAAACCCTTCGGAACCGCTACGGTTGCCGGGTTGGTCTAGTCAGGTTGAATACCCGAAGACTGTGTGTGTGTGTGTGTCTCTCTCTCTCTCTCATCAGATACCAGCCATCAGTTACTTTCTGCTGAACCTTCAATATGCTACTCCAGAACCCTCTTTATTTAACCATTTGGCATTTTTTCTTCTTTTTTCCTTTTTGTTGTTGTTGTCATTTAATTATTATTTTATTTTTAAGGCAAATTACTGGGTAATAAAAATGCCATTGAATGATAATATAGATAGCTAACAGACAGCTAATAAAAAGTCGTAGATGTACAAAAGCGTTGGACCCTGAAACAAAACAAACAGCACCTGTTGCAATACATGCGAACATTTTTTATCCATACATCACAATCACATGCATGCACACCATCAAACAGCTGTCAGAACACATCCTGCTGATGGTGATATCCATCTCCATGTCAGTGAGCCCACATAACGTCTCCAGACTCTTTCATTGCACACCACTCAGTGACTCATTCAGTCTATCCATAGACACAACATGCAGTATTCTGAATCCGAATGGTGCAATGCACCACTGCCGATCAACGGCCAGCTATTTTGTTAGTTATTTTCCATTATAATAAGACTATTAAAAAAATAGCAACAATTCAACAACATTCTCAGATTACCCTGTGTGTGGGGCAAGGGTTTTAATAACTCTTTTTTTTCAAACTTTTTGGGGGGGAAAAGACAGTAAGCCAACTGCTGGTTTACCAATTTATTTTCTGACCCCTGACATAAAACATTTACCTAATAAAATTATGATGTCATGCTAATGATGATGTGAAGTATTAGGTTCTGCTACTTACTTAATATAATAAATACTCATGTTGACATGCTGGGCACATGCAGGCCCACATCACAATCAGCTGCTAACTCTACTATTATATATATATATATATATATATATATATATATATATATATAGAGAGAGAGAGAGAGAGAGAGAGAGAGAGAGAGAGAGTAGAGGAACACTAGTTTCTTTGTTTCATCAGCTGTAGACAAACATGTGTTTACAGAGGAGGGCCCAGCCTTCGTCATCATTTGATTGACTTTGCCAACATGCTGAAGGCTTTCATCGGCTGCAACTATCTCACCATCGCCTATGCTTTCCGGCAGAGTGGTCTTGCTGTAAGTCTTTGACTTTCATTAATAATGTTAATTAATACTATTACTAATGATAGTAAGAAGAGAGAGTGATACAACATCCCATCTTCCAGGGACAGAGGTCAGACCGGAAACTGGGGGATACAGACCAAGGTCAGACCGGAAACTGGGGGATACAGGCCAAGGTCAGACAGGAAGCTGGGGGATAGAGACAGAGGTCAGACAGGAAGCTGGGGGATAGAGACAGAGGTCAGACAGGAAGCTGGGGGATAGAGACAGAGATCACACAGGAAACTGGGGGATACAGACCGAGGTCAGACAGGAAGATGGGGGATACAGACCAAGGTCAGAGAGGAAGCTGGGGGATAGACAGAGGTCACACAGGAAGCTGGGGGATAAAGACCGAGGTCAGACAGGAAGCTGGGGGATAGAGACAGAGGACACACAGGAAGCTGGGGGATAGAGACAGAGGTCACACAGGAAACTGGGGGATAGAGACAGAGGTCACACAGGAAACTGGGGGATAGAGACAGAGGACACACAGGAAGCTGGGGGATAGAGACAGAGGTCACACAGGAAGTTGGGGGATACAGACCAAGGTCAGACAGGAAGATGGGGGATACAGACCAAGGTCAGGCAGGAAGATGGGGAATAGAGACTGAGGTCAGACAGGAAAATGGGGGAGACCAAGGTCAGACAGGAAGCTGCGGGGTAGAGGCAGAGGTCAGACATGAAGTTGGGGGATAGAGACAGCGGTAAGGTGAGATTATGTTATGTGATGTAAATGGGTTGGCTATAGAGTGAGGGAAGGATTGTCAATAATTTTCAGGAGGAGAAGCTTCAAGATGTATGTCTGCAAAATCCATGGGTTTTCAACATTGTCGTGAATGTTTTTAGCACTCAGTGGGAACCAGTCATATTTTTCTTTGTCTTTGCGTGCAGCTGGGATTGGCAGGTTTAGTCGTCATAGCAACCCTGACAGCCCATTGCTGCCAGCTGCTGGTGAAATGTAAATATCAGGTCATACGACGTGTCCTTTCTCATCACCGGAGTAACAGCAGAGCACAGGGAAGGGGCTTTCACAAACGGTCGGTCAATTCTGAAGACTTGATGGTCTCCTGCACCAGCAGCGACAGCGAAACTGATGATGACGACGAGGCAGAGGTATATGATGCTATTCGCAAGAAGCTGCAGCAGAACATGAACTATGGAGACATTGGCCAACTGTGCATTGGGAAGGTGGGACTGACCCTGGTTAATGTCTCCGTCATGATCACGCAGTTTGGCTTCTGTGTTGGGTACTTCATCTTTATCGGCAACACGTTGCAGAGTATGTTCCCTCTCTACAACTGCTCAATAGCCATCACCAACTCTTCAATGTTGACTGCAGCATCTGGTGGGGCACAGCACTGCATTGTGGTAAAGCATCTGAACTCGCTCAATGCTGTGCATGTTGATTTGGCCAACATGACTGAGACACTGCCAGGGGTGCTGCAGAACAAGAGGATTCCGAGTGAAATCTTAGTCCACAAGAGAATGCTTTCAGATGAGCCTCAGGGGTTCCTCACCACAACCAGTGCCACGGTCAGCAGTTTCATCACCTTTTTAGGATCAGGGAACGTGAGTGTAGTGCACACTTCCAATGGTTCCTCTGCAGTCAAAACCACCACTGTGGCAGACATAACAACCCCATCCATTGGCAGTACTGGGACACCAACATCGGATACAGCAACCGCTTCGAGCACCATGACTGCAGTAAACACCACCATCACCACAGCCGCTCCCAGTGCCACTGAGGTTACAGATCTCACAGCCGCTGACTCAAACACCACCACAGTTTTTCCCAACATAAGCACAACCACCAGTGTGCCCTGGGCAAATTTGACAAGGTGGATTTTGACACGAGGAAAGCATGTTCCTGATTTGAAGCTGTTGGTGCTGTCACCAATCCTTATTTTGATTGGCTTTACACTGATCCGCAGCCTGCGCCAGTTGGGTTTCATCTCGTTCGTTGCTAATGCCTCCATCTTCGTTGGGTGTATTGAGGTGCTGGCCTTTCTTGCCAGTGGTGAGTACCTCTGTTTGATATTTATTATAGATAATATATATTGTTCAGTGCATGCAAGCAGGACTAATTAACATTATGCTTAAAGGACAAGTCCAAGGTTAGGGGTGATTTTTGAAACGATTTCCGTTAAAGCTCGCTGAGAACGATGATGTAGGTGAAACTGTGATCTGAGGGTTATAAATGCACAAAAAAAGGCATTTTCTGTCGTACTGAAAGCATTGCCCAAATCATGTGACCATATGCCTACTACGTCACTCTGGGGAGTCACTGCAAAATGGCCAACTCAAGCTCCGAAGACGAAACTGATACTTTGCCCGAGAGACCCACAAGGATACAGCCGTATCAGTTTGAGCCTGTCAGGCAGGATTTTGAAAGAGTACTGGAACATTGTGTCAGCTTTGAAGCAAACCCCATGTGGTATTCCATGGGGTTTGCGAAATCTCACTCACTCAAGTGCTCGCTACACAAATAGGCATGATGCGGCACAGCAGGAAAGTCAGCTTGTTTGAATTGTATAAATTTAATCCACTTTCGCCTCACTGCGGTCGATTGCGCGGGAGCTTGTGCATTGTTATACCTGGGGTTGTCTGCAAATGTTACAGTTCGCGGCAACACAGTAGGCCGGCATAGGTTAACTTTTTTGTCGACCACACGCATACACAGTTTACTGAAGAATCTAAGATGGCAACCGCACTGACTCCCCAGACTGACGTCACTTCCAGGAAGGTCACGTGACTGATGGAGAACCCGAGACTGTAGTCTTGGCCAGCCTACTTAAAATAAAATTGATTAAAAACCCAATTAAAAATTTTTATTTTTATTTTATTTCATTAAATCTGAAACTAGTGACTCATTTGTCAATTATTTCAATGGTCATTTTGCTTACTTAAAAACCTTGGACTTTTACTTTAAGGTTTGCCCCTTGAAACAGTTTATATAGTGTGAGTGTGTGTGTGTTTGGCTTTTGAGTTTTTGACATCACTTGCATTGCCTTGCAGGTAAGAAAATGGACTTTTTCCAATCAAAAATAGACTCTGTCAGCTATGTTTCAGAGCATCTTGATAATTTCTGCATGTGGAATTTGAACGAGACTTACAGAAGATTTAGCAAATCAGGTTTAGGGGCTATCCAGCTTTAACTTTATTTGCTCTTCTTCTTTCGCCCATGATCTAGTTTACAATTACACGCCTAGGGAGAGTGACCCTTTCTCTGTTTTACCACATATGGATTAACATTTTCACAACCAATATATGCAACTGTTCCTCTATAAAAAGACCCACTGTTATGGGAGTATGTGACAGTAGTGAGCGTTGCTTTTACATGCCCATAGTGATACAGTGGACTGATACACATTGTTGGTAAATCTAACATTGGATTTGTGACAGCGCTTCTGGTAAAGTTTGACTTTGGTTTGATCATACAGGTTGACACATGTCTGTATTGTACTAACTTTGCAGTCAGTTTCTTCTTGATCTTAGTAACTGTTGTAAATTAGCCCAGTTTTGTAGTATGACAACCATTTTTTCTCTCCTATGTTTACTGTTTTAGGCTTGGTGTCACTGTCAGTGAAAAGGTCACATATTAATAATATAGTAATACTAATAATAATGGAAATTTGTACGGTACTCTGCCTCTACCTGTCAAGAGATTTAACAGCTCAAGGTGCATACAATTACAAAGCAGTACAAAATAATAATGACAGCATGCGCAAACTGAGGGTAAGAAAAGAAGAAAGAAGTATATATATATATGTGTTAATTGTAGTGTGTATTATTGTATATTTTATATATATATATCTGTGTGATAAAATTGATATTATATATACCTTTAGGCTTCTCGCTGAGCAGCAGTTTTCGATGGATGGACTGGAAAGATATGCCCATCTTCTTTGGCATGGTCACAAGCTCCTTCGAAGGAATTGGCACGGTTAGTTCTTGTGTCAGAGTTGAGAGTTCTTTGTGAAGTTCCTGGCAACATCCACATTTGCTTCCACACACACACACACACACACACACACACACACACACACACACATGTACAGATACATACATGTACAGATACACACATGTACAGATACACACACAGGCATCTGCACACTAACTCAGTGTATGCTTCTCTTTTCTTTGACATTGATTTCCACTTCTGCCTTCCCACTGATAGCTCACTCGTTCGTTGTCTTCTGTCTCTTTGCTTTGCTGACATAGGGGTCTACCAGATTCTGCCTTTGTTCTTGTCCATCTCACACAATGTTTTTACTCTCCTCCCCATTCTGCATGTGTTTTGTTGCCTTAAGCACTGTAGTTGTATTTCTTACAAACTTTTTTCATCACCTTACAGATCATGATGAAGGGATAGTTATTTGAAGTAAATTTCTTTGTGGTCTGGTTTGATAGTGAAGCTGGGGGTGGGGGGTGTATTGAAATCATCACGTCCTTCTGTTCATGTGTCCAGGCTTTGTCCAGATGATGTCTTCTGAATCGCAGAACTGTTTGTACAATGGTGCATCATCATGAGCCAGAGTGTCACAAGAAAGAAAAAAATAGGTTAAAATCTTTAAGGTCAAAGTCAGTATTTCCGTGTTTCCAAACAATGGTATGGCTGCCAGCGCTTGGGATTTTTAACATGCGTACAGACGTTGATGCATATGATTGCACACAGAGGCTCTATGGATACCATAGGAGAGTCTGCAACAGAAGTTGACTCTGTGAGAAAAATCCTGTGCTGCAACAGGGACTCAGACCGGCATTAGTATTATTCCTGGCGTTTCATTTGGACCCAATCCAACTGAGCTGTCCTCACCTCCTGTACATGTTTCAGATCTTGCCAATTGAATCGAGCATGGAAGGAAACAGACACAACTTCGTCAAGTTCTTGTATGGAGCCATCGCAGGACTGACTTTGGTGCTTGCCTGTTTTGGAGTTCTGGGATACCTGAGTTTTGGAAATGACGTTGAGCAGATGATCAATGCTAACATTCCCAACGGCCAGTGGCTTAGCATCGCAGTCAATTCTTGCTTGTGTGTCGGCGTGCTGCTCACTTTTCCACTGATGATGTATCCGGTGGTGGACCTGGCCGAACTTCATCTGTTTGGCAATGGTGAGTCGACTCCTTTGCTACTGGCAACTGAACGCTTTCAGTTATTTAATAATTAATAGTAATTAGAGTATTTCTTAAGTGCAAAATCTGGTACAGAGGGACCATTCCAGGCACACACACACATGCACGTGAACACACGCACGCACACACACACACATGCACGTGAACACACACATGCACACACACACACACACACACACACACATGCACGTGAACACACGCATGCACACACAGACACACACACACAAAACACACACACACACAAACACACACACACACACACACACACACACACACACACACACACACACACACACATGCACCTGCATACACACACACACACACACACAGATACACACACAGGCATCTGCACATGCTAGTATGTGTGCTACATACAACTCACAAACAACCCAGACACTGAGCAAATGGCCTGCAGTGGAGACAGGCAGACCATGGCGGGGGGGGGGGGGGGGGGGGGGGGGGCATGGCAGGCCTGTTGTCTTACAAAATAAACGTCTGGAGGCTAGACCCGAAGGAATCCAGAGAGGGTCTGACCCACAGAGGAAGGCCACCCTCCTACACAGAAGGGCTGAAGACAGAAGGTGTGCTGAAACTGACAGCAGAAAACCCAGCACCAGGAAGTCAGAGGCTGAGAGCACCAGAAGGTCTGAAGACAGAAGGTGTGCTGAAACTGACAGCAGAAAACCCAGCACCGGGAAGTCAGAGGCCGAGAGCACCAGGTCTGAAGACAGAAGGTGTGCTGAAACTGACAGCAGAAAACCCAGCACCAGGAAGTCAGAGGCCGAGAGCACCAGAAGGGCTGAAGACAGTGTGCTGAAACTGACAGCAGAAAACCCAGCACCAGGAAGTCAGAGGCCGAGAGCACCAGAAGGGCTGAAGACAGAAGGTGTGCTGAAACTGACAGCAGAAAACCCAGCACCGGGAAGTCAGAGGCTGAGAGCACCAGAAGGGCTGAAGACAGAAGGTGTGCTGAAACTGACAGCAGAAAACCCAGCACCGGGAAGTCAGAGGCCGAGAGCACCAGGTCTGAAGACAGAAGGTGTGCTGAAACTGACAGCAGAAAACCCAGCACCAGGAAGTCAGAGGCCGAGAGCACCAGAAGGGCTGAAGACAGTGTGCTGAAACTGACAGCAGAAAACCCAGCACCAGGAAGTCAGAGGCCGAGAGCACCAGAAGGGCTGAAGACAGAAGGTGTGCTGAAACTGACAGCAGAAAACCCAGCACCGGGAAGTCAGAGGCTGAGAGCACCAGAAGGGCTGAAGACAGAAGGTGTGCTGAAACTGACAGCAGAAAACCCAGCACCAGGAAGTCAGAGGCTGAGAGCACCAGAAGGGCTGAAGACAGTGTGCTGAAACTGACAGCAGAAAACCCAGCACCGGGAAGTCAGAGGCCGAGAGCACCAGAAGGGCTGAAGACAGAAGGTGTGCTGAAACTGACAGCAGAAAACCCAGCACCGGGAAGTCAGAGGCTGAGAGCACCAGAAGGGCTGAAGACAGTGTGCTGAAACTGACAGCAGAAAACCCAGCACCAGGAAGTCAGAGGCCAAGAGCACCAGAAGGGCTGAAGACAGAAGGTGTGCTGAAACTGACAGCAGAAAACCCAGCACCGGGAAGTCAGAGGCCGAGAGCACCAGAAGCAGAGCAGAGAGGAGTGTGCAAAGCCAAAAAATAGAGCCACAAAGACAGGATATTTTAGCATTTAAACTTCTTTTGGCATTTTATTCCCCAGCTGGTATATTTCAGTGTTTAAATTTCTTTCAGCATTTTATCTTCCAGCAGGTATATTTCAGTATTTAAATTTCTTTCAGCATTTTATCTTCCTGCAGGTGTATTTCAGTATTTTAATTTCTTTCAGCATTTTATCTCCCAGCCAGTATATTTCAGTGTTTTAACTTCTTTCAGCATTTTGTCTCCCAGCCGGTATATTTCAGTGTTTAAATTTCTTTCAGCATTTTATCTCCCAGCAGGTATATTTCAGTATTGTAACTTCTTTCAGCATTTTGTCTCCCAGCCGGTATATTTCAGTGTTTAAATTTCTTTCGGTATTTTGTCTCCCAGCAGGTATATTTCAGTATTTTAACATCTTTCAGCATTTTACCTCCCAGCGGTATATTTCAGTATTTAAACTTCCTTTGACATTTTATATCCCAGCAGGTATATTTCAGTGTTTAAATTTCTTTTGGCATTTTATCTCCCAGTGATAGGATATATTTCACTTTTCAGTATTTAAACTTCTTTTGGCATTTTCACCCCCAGTAGGTGTTTTTACTATTAGTATCAAAAAATCAAAAAATCAATCTGTGTGTTTCTAGCCACCATTCCAAAAACTTTGCTGACATAATACTTACGCTGTGATTTCAGTCTGATGCAAAGGTCATGAAAAAGTAGAAGGTTGTCGGGGGCAGTGAAAAGTGAAATCCATATTTTGGGGTTTTGAATGTGATAACTGAGTCTCTGCTCTTCTCGCTGAAATAGTACTAATACTAATACTGTAATAGCCATTGTTAATGAGGATAATGTTAATAATGACAGTAAAGGATACTTTTATGGCATATATATGTGAAATTCATGTTGTGCTTGCATTATAATATCACTAGCAGCAACAAACCCCCTTTCACTCCGTATCACTAAAAACTGATTGTATCACTAAAAACTGATTGTATCACTAAAAACTGAACAAAATTGATACGCAGATTGCGGGGCAGGGATGTTGCTCAGTAGAGGGCTGGCAGTGGTGCATTACTGACACAGATTTGACTCCCCAGTAGTGCAGTGAGGGACTTTTCTCCTTGAGTTAAGGTTCAGTGCATGTTGTTCCATGGTATTCATTCAGCAACTGCAACAGATGTGCAGTCACATGATACAGAAACTTGTGTGCATGTTATAAATAACCCCCAGCATTGGCAGCTGCTCCATTGTTGAAAACATATATATAGCACACACAAAGCCAGGGGAATTGGAAACTCAAACATACATGTAATGGAGTGGAGTGGTAGAAGGACAGGACACAGGCAGCGGAGTCTGTCAAAAATGGAGACCACAGCAGGCGGAGGCGGCAATCAGGTTTTATTGTACAGCAGCAGACAATTTTCAACACACCCCAAAGCCTCACTCGCATGCATAGATAAGAGAGTGGCGCGGGCCACAAGGAACACACGCTGTCGCTACAATCAAATCAGCCCTCTGGACCACAAAATGGCTGACAATTGTGTTTCCTTGGCCCGCACAAATACAGTTTCCTGTACAATAACTAAACTAATTAAATCATGAAAAACATGAAATGAAAGCTAAAATTACAACCTTTTAAACCATGCAAACAAAATGTACAGACATGACTTATTCAGTTTACACCGAGCGTTGGAAGCGTGGCTTGCACCTGTCTATAAACAGATTTGTACAACTAAATCACAGGTAACACAATGTACAAAATATTAATGTTAACCAAACTTACATCAGAATAAAGTGCACGCTCCCACGGTTAAAATGATACATAACAATTACAATACAACGTTCTGTGTGAGAAGCAAGACACACTCAAAAACTCGCAATAAAACAATCGGCATGAACTTTCGCCTGGGGCACGTTATCTCGTCGCAGCATTGCTGATAAAGTGATATCAAGTAGTCTATGAGTACAACTTAGCTTCTATAGTACACAACACTTAATAAGATAATTTCAACCCAAAATAAACACTAAACATGAAGTCAGCTAAGCAAAATACTATACGACAAAGCATTGATCGACACAGAATTACTTTAATCGAGTCAAAACAATGATTCACTAGTACTAAACAGAGAACGCGCTGTGCAGATGATGGCTATAAAAAGAAAAGACCTAGAGAGGCATTGGCTACTGATTAAGCTTGATCCTGCTACTAAGTAAACGTGTACACATTCTAAGATGCCAAATTATATTACACATGGCTTGGTGCATAAAAAGGAGTAGGTAAGTACAAACAAGCAGTCAAAATATTATGGGAGAAAACAGATTTGAAACTGGGGTACACCGGCGGCTATCACGCGCCATGTGGCGTTACGCTACATGCCGTGCTTCAAAACAAAAGTGTCATCTGCTCCAGTTCCCGGGTTTCTAACAGTACAGTAATGTTGCATGGATCTGATAACCGGGGTGGGATTATTGTAAAAACATGTACAAAGAGCACTTGCTCACATACATAATTCATCACCCCAGAAACAGATGTGCTACCTCCCTTAACCCCTTCACTGCCACAGCCTGTAAAATTTCTGGGTTGAAAGACGCAGGGATGTGTCCGCAAACCGTATATTTTCCAGTCCTGTAACACATCTGCTTTCAATGCTATGCATTTGGGTGAAAATCGTTTCACATGACAGTGCAAAAAAGATGACAAAAAGGCTGCATGAATTCGAACACACATTATGTTGTTTAGTCCACTTGTCTGAGTGGGCAGAGCTATCTGTCTTAAAGTGAGACTGAGAGATCAAATGTGTGACAGGTCGCCTGTGTGGTCCCAACGCTGAACAGACGAGGTCCACCGACCACCAGTCCCTTCTACCCAAGAAGGAAATAGCCACATTGCTGCCTGTGGCCGAGAAGGTTTCAGAGAATGTAAGTGTGTATTACATGGATGGAAGTGTGTGTGTGTGTGTGTGTGTGTGTGTGTGTGTGTGTGTGTGTGTGTGTGTGTTTATTTTTAAAATGTTTTGTTATGAATACTTATTGAACACCTCATCCTGAGATGAGCACTAAGCATTTCACAATGGCAACCATGGCGTTGTTCTCTGCTTCAGGGCAGAACAGCTGCACTCTGGTCATATGCGATTGTGAATGAGTGACTGTAGCTTTATGCATTTTTTGTGTACTTACAGCACTTTCTGTTTGTTGTATGGCTGGTGCTGTGTGAAACCACTGCCATCTCAGCGCACGTTCTGTGTACACCATACAACCCTGCTCCAGTTTGCTGTCACTTTAGTTGAAGCCGTTATATATATATACTTAGGGTGCATGTGTGTTTAGCTGTAACCTGCTTCCTGCACTTTTGGAAGAATGACCAGGATCTTTTACATGCTGCTGCTCATGTGTGATTCTCTCTTCCAGGTGCCAACATGGAAGCGTAACTGCTTGAGAATATTTGTTGTGTCATGTGCTGGTGGACTTGCTGTCTTGCTGCGAAACAATTTTGCCTATATTTCTGCATTTGTTGGTGAGTTGATTTTGCTTTTAGTTCACACACTTTGTGTGCGTGCGTGTGTGTGTGTGTGTCTCTCTCTCTCTCTCCGTATATTTTTCTCTGTTTCTTTGTTTCCGTCTCTCTGTCTTTTTGTCTGTCTGTTTTTTTTTTATCATGTTCGCAGTATGACGTATATTTGCTTTTGATTCACTTGTAACTTAGGTAGTGAGGGCTGGATGTCAGTTGTTAAACAGACTTCAAGCCTAATCCACCTCCAACGTAAAATTCATTCATTCATCCATGGGGTGATGGTTGTGAATTCTGATTAATAAGATTAGAATGTAGACTTTGTGGCTTAACTATCTTGGGGCAGGGTTAGTAAGTAACTTGGTGTTTTACGCCCAGTCAGCCATTACGGTTATATCAGGGTGATCTTGGGGAAGGGTTAGTAAGTAACTTGGTGTTTTACGCCCAGTCAACCATTACGGTTATATCAGGGTGATCTCGGGACAGGGTTAGTAAGTAACTTGGTGTTTTATGCCCAGTCAACCATTACGGTTATATCAGGGTGATCTCGGGACAGGGTTAGTAAGTAACTTGGTGTCTTACGCCCAGTCAACCATTACAGTTATATCAGGGTGATCTCGGGGCAGGGTTAAGAGCTAAGCCTAGTGATACATACATATGGTATACTAGTCATGTCTACAGACAGTATGAAGGCTTTAAATAGCCAACTAGCATCACACAGGAACTTTGAAGTTGTGTATTTTGCCCCACCCATGACCACTGTGCTGATGACCAATCAGCTTTAAGCCTTATATTGATGAACAGGTCCTGTGCACGTATAAACTGACAAAATGAGCCAAGAGCTTTGATTTAAAACTCAAGAATAATCTTGTCTGCCGACCTTGGGGGTCATAAGCATAAAAATGAGGTGACAAAACTGCCGAGGCAAGAAGCTAGTTTGGCCGTTCTAAACTTAACTACACATCAGATTCTGTGCTCCATTTTTTAGTACGAAAACTGTTTAAGACAGGAACATGAGCCTGTGTTGGCACAGGTTTAAGGTGTGCTTGTGTGTGAGTATAATTACTATAAAGATGTCTGCAGGAAAGTTTCTTTGTTTCTTTTGTCAAAGAGTACATACCTCTTTTCAGAATAAGTTACTGGAGTTTTGGTGGGTACAAAGATTTACAAAATGTTTTGTTGCTGTTTTTATACTTTTGTTCAAATCTGTTTTGTTTTACTTTTAGTTTTGGTTTGATATTTCAGTTATTTGTTCATTTTGCGTTGAGTTAATGCATACTTGCTTCTGACAGTGTTCTGTCCAGTTCATCATGTCTGAAATTAAGAACACTAGAACGATATTTTCTTCATATTATTATTACGCATTAGATGTAGGTAGAGATTAAGCATTAGCTGAAGGGGGTAGGTCTTTAACAGTTCCTTGACAACCAGGACATCCATGTTACCACATAGAAAGACATCCATGTTACCACATAGAAAGAAAGTGCCCAAAGGCTGCTTTTCTTTGTTACACTTTTGAATGAGCTTTTTTTTTGACTACCCTAGAAATCAAGCAAAAGTGGACTTAAAGGTGAACCAAGCAAAAGTGGACTTAAAGGGAATTAAGTGTTGAAGTATCAAGGGCCTTTTCAACAGGAATGGAGTTAAAATTAAAAAAAAAGAATTAAAAAAAAGGACAGCTTTTTTTCACTTGCTTTCTTGTCCAGTTTGTCAAAAAGCCATGTTTGAAAGTCATGAAAACGTAACCCTGAGTGCTGCCATTATGTCAGTGACATCATAAACAGTTGTGTCAGTGACACCACAAGCAATTGTGTCAGTGACATCATACACAGTTGTGTGAGTGACATCATAAACAATTGTGTCAATTACATCATAAAAATGTGTCAGTGACATCATAATCAGTTGTGCCAGTGACATCATAAACAGTTTTGTGAGTGACATCATAAACAATTGTGTCAGTTACATCATAAACAGTCATGTCAGTTACATCATAAACAGTCACGTCAGTTACATCATAAACAAGGCCAGCATGTGTGGCAAAGTATTGAAGATGTATTGATCCAGTCTTTTTCTGATCTTCATTGTGAAAGAGAGAACCAACATGGCTGTACCATGAGTCACTCAAATCTGAGACAAAAACGTATTATGTATAATATCAACTAACAAGGGGGGTAATTAGAGCTTGAAAGCCATCACAGAAACACAGCAACAAAGACCTGAGTTGCCTCTGCTCTCACCTGACATGTGAGTTAATACAAGGTACATAAACTCCATCAGATGTTTACCGACCCTTGTTTGTTGATTCTGCACAGGTGCTCTGGGGCACATTCTGTTTCTTATTTTGTATAAATCACAGAACAACCAGATGATACTCATTCTGTTTCTTATTTTGTATAAATCACAGAACAACTAGATGATACTCATTCTGTTTCTTATTTTGTATAAATCACAGAACAACCAGATGATACTCATTCTGTTTCTTATTTTGTATAAATCACAGAACAACCAGATGATACTCATTCTGTTTCTTATTTTGTATAAATCACAGAACAACCAGATGATACTCATTCTGTTTCTTATTTTGTATAAATCACAGAACAACCAGATGGTACTCATTCTGTTTCTTATTTTGTATAAATCACAGAACAACCAGATGATACTCATTCTGTTTATTTTGTATAAATCACAGAACAACCAAATGATACCTGCTGATGAAAATATTTGCACATTTTCAGGCCAGCTTGCGTCTTCGGCTTGGTTCCCCTTTAACAGAGGGGCATGAGTAGTTTTTTTTATTTACATGGAAATCTGAAGAGAAAGATTCCCCTTTAACAGAAGGGCTTGGTTAGGGGTTTATGTACATGGAAATGTGAAGAGAAAGGTTCCCCTTGAACAGAGGGGCTTGGTTAGGGGTTTATGTACATGGAAATGTGAAGAGAAAGGTTCCCTTTGAACAGAGGGGCTTGGTTAGGGGTTTATGTACATGGAAATGTGAAGAGAAAGGTTCCCTTTGAACAGGGGCTTGGTTAGGGGTTTATGTACATGGAAATGTGAAGAGAAAGGTTCCCTTTGACAGAGGGGCTTGGTTAGGGGGTTATGTACATGGAAATCTGAAGAGAAAGATTCCCCTTGAACAGAGGGGCTTGGTTAGGGGGTTATTTACATGGAAATCTGAGAGAAAGGTTCCCCTTTAACAGAAGGGCTTGGTTATGAGGTTATTTACATGGAAATGTGAAGAGAAAGGTTCCGGGAAATGTGGTGTGCAAAGAGGAGAAGTATCTCATCAGCATGAATTTTCGTTGGGTGTTCCACTATAGTATGTGTGACTAGAGTAAGGGTATGGGGAGACAACAGCCACAGGGAAAATAAAGCTCAGTGGATGTTCAGTTCAGTTTAGTTCAAGGTGGTATCTGTGTGCTTGGAAAGGCCCATATGCGCTCCACCCTGTCTCTGAGAAGTTTCCCCAATGTCATCTTCAAAACGGTTCCAATGTTCATCTGATCGACGATGGCCCTCTCTCATCCTTTCAAGGAAGATCATCTAGCGTTTCCTCTTTCCACTCCTCTCTCCTCCAGGTGATTGAGGGTGTGATGTCCTTGGCTTTTTACCTGCAGGTAGTGTCTCAAGCTCCTCAACTCTTCATATCTTCCGAGAAGCAAGTCACATGTGAGGGTTGCTTTGCCCATCAGTCTATCTGCTGGGTCATTTCCCTTCAGTGGATGTACTTGTATGCATTTCACAGCAGAACCCGGCTAACTGTGGTCTTACTCAGACTGAACTGAATGCAGAGGTCAACAATTGGGATATTGGGATAGTCAGCTGGTTTAAATGTGAACTGCTGCTGCAGCTTATCAGTCAGTTTTGATTATTCACTTAGTCATGTTATCAGTCACACAATTATGCTTCCTATCTGTGGTAACAGCTTACAGCCCATGTGCATGACCCATTATCATTATTTCTGAGGCATGCTCCGAGTTTTTAACCTCTCGGGCAAAGTCATGAGCTTCTGCACCTGGATGTAACTTGCTTTTGTTTAGTGATCGTATGTTTACTTTCTGCTGAAAGAAGGACGTGCACCGCATGCTTTATAATTGTGTGTCGGATGAGAATAAAAATGAACACCCCCAAACTATAGATCTAGAAAGTTGTGGTGGTAAGGTCACCCAGCTGACCATTCTGGGGGTCACCCGGTACGCATGCAGGTGTACGTGGACAGGTATGTTCCATAGGGTGAGAGGATCACGTGTGTGGCTGCTTTGCATAACCCCATCACTTGGGCAGCCCACACACTGTCTTCAGAGGATACATCTCCATTTGTGGAGGGTGGATGCCCTTTTGAACGCTAGGAGCTTGTCATGGCTTGAAATAGTACCCACATAACTGTGCAGCTGGTAACAACATTGTAATACAGTAGCCTTGGTGTTTCTGCTGGGGTCAGTGTATTGTGACGCAGCCCAAACAAAGGCCAGATATATAGAAAATGATTAACAGGCTTTCCTCATGGTACAGTACAGTTGGCTGATTTTGTTTGTAGGCAACCTTTGCTTGGCAGATAACAGCAGAAGGGTTAGCTTTCTGATTCTTATTATTAATAATAAATGATTCTTATAACGTGCTGTTCTCTAACCAGAGTTAAATTCAGTGCGCTGTATGAACATCTTATGACAAAAACCACAATAACATACATTTCAAACAAACAGAATCTTAAATGTTGTAGTCTACCATTATTACCTTTCAAACAATAACCATGTTACACACATGCACGCACGCGCAGAGAGAGAGAGAGAGAGAGAGAGAGAGATAGAGAATGACATGTGCACACCGATCTCAGCTCGTCCAGGCAGATACAAATATTATAAATAATCAATACTGTTTCCTAGATCTCTCATGCTCCCCCCCCCCCCCCCCCCCCCTTCCCAATTCATGTGCATCCATCTACATTCAACAGCCACACACAGACAGACCTTTTTTCAGACAAAGTACTAGATTCTGCTGGAAAGCCTGGACAAACAAGAAGGTTTTTAGGTGAGATTTGAACTGGGAGAATGTTGGTACATTTCTTAGAGTGGCCGGCAGTGAGTTCCAGAGAGATGGTGCCATGAAACTGAAAGAATGCTGTCCGAATGATTTGAGTTTTTGCTTTGGAATTTTGAGCAGCTTTTCATTAGAAGACTGGAGAGAGTGAGACAATTTATAAGCGCAGAGAGATGAAGAAAGATAAGGAAGTAAAGACCCTTCAAAATGGCGGTAAGCAAGAATCGCAATCTTGCTGCAGACTGTTGTGGAAAGCATTGAAATGGGTGAGGGATCAATGGCTGGGGTTCCAGCTGTCTAGGCCATATCAGCTGCCTGTGATGCTAGCCACAAAGTGAGAAGAACGGTCTTCGTAGTTTTGTCTGTCAGCAGGTTATGCAAGACAGGATGGAGAGTGAAGATTGGTGACTGTTAATATGGGTGCAAGTTTTTTGTTGTTGTTGTCCTTTTATTTTTATTTTTTATTTTTTTATTATCCCTGTAAAGGAAACTTTTATTTCTCACAATCGGTCATGTGGTATTCTTCGGAAGAGGGAGGGTGAGCGCAAGGTAATCTAGGGGAGAGAGTAGAGAAAACTCAAACTTGGAAAAATTAATTAGGAGTTTAGATTTATTCAGACCTGTCTAACAGCTAGTTCTTGCCAGGTTACTAATATTTAACATAGAGAAAAGGGAGAGAAAAAAAAGAAAAAGAAAAAAAGCTGAAACGAATGATCAGTCTTTCTGGTGGACCCCTTTTTCATGCGTCAGTCATGTACGAGATCTAGCAGCAAGAAAATAATTTGGACAGCGTTGTGCGCATTTGTTCCAGGTGCTTTGGGCAGTACGATGCTTGCCTACATTCTGCCCTGCCTGTTCCATCTGAAGCTGCGCTGGCAAGCACTCCCACTGGCCATCAAGGTCAAGGACATCACCATCATCATCATTGGCGTTTGTTGCGGGGCAGCAGGTGTTTATTCAGTGCTGCTGCAAATCATCAGCAATGTTGAGTAATGACCACCTGGAGGTCATTGCTATGTTAAAAGGGAACATAAATTGCAGGGGACATATATATCAAGGCAGAGTGGTGGTCAGTAGTGCCAGTGGTTGACATGGGTTCATAACTGTCAGTGCCATTTTAGTGTGTCCTTAAGTTCAGTTTGTACCAGTCCGCTTGTAGCATCTGTGATAGCATTTTTAACTCATTTTTATAATGGTGACCCACCTCTCCAACAGTGACCCAACTCTCCAACAAATTTACCAACAATTGATCTCTCTCTCTCTCTCTCTCTCTCTCTCTCTCTCTCTCTCTCTCTCTCTCTCTCTCTCTCTCTCAGCCAGACTTTCTCCTTCTCTCTCTTGTCTTTCTCTCTGTCCCTCCTCTCAACTGTGCTGTAGCTGAAAAGCAATGCTCATGTCTCTTACATTCCTTGATATGTGAACAGTGGGTCCACTTTGAGAAGTACTGTGGCACAAGTTAATGAATATAAGTTAATCTTTTTGATTAACTGAACACCTGGGACCATGCTCTCAGACTTGGACTTTGCTTACTTAAATGTACCAAAATATTGCATCCATTTTCAACGCTTTGGGTGTCTCACACTGGAATTTAGGTAAGCACTCCACTCAGCTGCTTTGAATTGAGTGAACAGTGTTTCTCTGTGAGTGTGGCGTCACCAAAACTGTTCAGCTCTATCTGCACTTCAAGGAAGATTCCTAATCAAATCCTAAACCTCCAACAATGTTTGGAGTTTTCAGACGGTCAGCTATATTTGACCAAGGTCACATTGAAATGAAGAGTGCGGGGAAAAATGGTTTCTTGGTCACAGAAACAGGTGTATGGGGCCATGTCTACAGGAGGAAATGTTGGTGTTGCTGATTTTAGAAAGCGCTTTTATGGGAACTGTCAGTTATGCTTATTACGGTATTGATGTACACCAGAAGTATTGATGTACACTAGAAGTGTTGGTGTACACGGCAAGTGCTGATGTTCACCAGAAGCATTGATGTACACCAGAGATCCCGATGAACACCAGATGTACACCAGGAGTCTTGATGTAAACTGGTGTGCTGAAGTACACGAGAAGCATTGTGATACACCAGAAGTATTGATGTACACTGGGAGTCTTGATGAACTCCAGATGTACACCAGGAGTGTTAATTCATACCAGAAATGCTTGTGTATGCCAGATGTACATCAGAAGTGTTGATGTACACCAGAAGTATTGTTGTACACCAGAAGTTTGTTCACGCTGACTTGGTATTGGTGTAAACATCTTACAAGCTGTTCAGTGTTGATTTGCACCAGCAGTTTGTCCAGGCTCATTTGGTATGGCCAAATATATCTTACCATCTGACCATAAACATATATGTTTAGAACCTTTGTTTAGATATAATTATGGTGCTAAAAGCAGACTGATTAAAATTCATAGTTGATATTTATTTTTGTCTAACCATCTGTGATTGACTTCATTGTGTTAGTCTCAGTTTTATTTCAGGTTTCATACAACCATGAAATGCACAAACACATGTATGCATACACACGTGTGTGCGCACCCATACTCAAATTATTAACGCTCGTGTATGTGTGTTTAGACTTGTATATTTTATATATCCTTATGCTTGCTAATTACGTTTCTTTACCACATGCACAAATAATCACTAAAAGTAAAACCACAACAGGAGTCATGTGAAATTTACATTATTTTGTAAATTATTACTGCATATTGTAAAAACACTGTCACTGGGACTGCATCCAAATGTGAGCAAGAAATTATTTCTAGCCTGGTCAATTCCTTGTGAACTTACAAACATCAAATCATCATGAAAAGGAAGCAACACTGCTTTGGGTAGGACAGAGACCAGAAGGAAGCTAATAAATCAACCACTGTTAATGTCTTCTTTTTTCTTCTTCTTTTTTCATTCTTTGCAGACAGCGAGCTCTGCCAGATACATTCTTTCAGTGAAGAAACGGTGATACCTATGTGTTGGCTGTAGTTAGGTGAAATGTAAATATTGAGGTGTGCTTTTTGTTGACTGTTTTTGACTTGGTTGCATTTGCGATTGACTGTGTTTTTGCATTTCCCACTATGCAACAGTGTGTGAAAAACATAGCTGTTTTAGTGTCTTTAGCTTAGCGGTTACCTGCTTCTGCATTCATAGCGTTATCTTTTTAGTATCTTCAGCCTAGTAATTACCTACTTCTGCATTCTTAGTGTTACCTTTTTAGTGTCTTCAGCCTAGTGGTTACCTACTTTTGCATTCTTAGTGTTATCGTTTTAGTGTCTTCAGCCTAGCCATTAACTGCTTCTGCATTCTTAATGTTGTCTTTTCAGTGTCTTCAGCCTAGCAATTATTTACTTCTGTATTTTGTAAGGTTTTGTTTTTAGTGTTTTAGGCCCAGATCTTTTTAGTGTCTTTAGCACAGCGGTTACATACCTCTGCATTTTTGGGTTTCTTTTAAAGATTTTTTAGTTGGGCTTTTTAGCCCAGCGGATCTGGAGTGGTTTTTGGGGCTTTTTTAAAGTTCATTATATTTTTGGGGGTTTCATTATGCATACTGAAAATGAATTTTGGAAAGGCTTCAGAGTTGGATTAGTATTGTGGTTTATTTTGATACGCAAAAATGAATATTTGTGAGGATCGAGGTTCTGTGAATGTGCATTTATTGCATTCACGTTTTGATTTTTCTTCTTCCCAGAATGCTAGCAGTCATCTTTGTTGTTGTTGTTGTTGTTTTTTGGGGGGGGGGGGGGGGTTGTCAATAAATAATTAAACGGGAACCAAATGAAAGATGCAGGTTGGCCTGAAACTGTAGAAAGTGTGCAGATATTTTATTCTGCACGTTTCATTTGGTTGTCCCGTCAATATTTACCTTTCTTGGCACTGCATTTGAGCTCCCAGGGTGCAGCCATGTTGGTTCACTTTTAACCATTTTTAGCCACAAAAATCTTGGCTGGCAGCGTGTTTGATACATCTTCCACCAAGTACCTGCCATGTTTATGGTGCCACTGGTGTAGCCTGCTGGGCACAAGAGGGCAGCACTTGTGGTCGTGTTTGGGCCACTTTCAAATGTTGATTTTTAACAAACGAGATGACAGACCAAATAAAAACTCCTGCTTGTATGCGTTTTACTCTGTTCCTATTGTAAAGCTCATAATGTCAAGTGTATCTGGTTTGGTTCCTTTTTAATAGTTCACGTTTCTCTTCTGAGGGAGTCTTCATTTCTGAGTCCATCGCACCCTAAAGTTGGGGCGGGGTGAGTTTTTTGTTGACCAGGGTTTGTTATGGTCGATGATGGAGCATTGGGGTTTGTTGCTAGTAAGATCTCTCACACTGTTTGGGCTATTTCTACATGTGTATAGAATTTCATATTTAGGTTACTATGTATCATGTGAGCACTCAGGGTGTTGATGAGTGCATGATAAATGTACATTATTATTATTACTGAGTATTTTTTGTACTTTAGAGCAGTTGTCTTTCTGTGACAGCTTGGCTAGTTGTGTGCTAATAACCTCTCTGTTGGAACAGAGTATAATTAACTGGATTGTTTGTTTTTTGTTTGTTTTGTTGTTGTTGACATTTTCTTTTATTCATTGTATCTAGGCTTGTTTTTAATTTTATTTTTTAACCTGTCTGATTGTCATCAATTAATGATGGTAGTACTCTATTAATTCTGTTAATAATACAGGAGGACCCAATTTTGTCTGTGACATTTAGGAAAGAGATTGGTCTCCAGTTTTTAATGTTATCTGGAGTCTAGGTTGTTTCCTGTGGGAATACAAGTAATAATGCCTTCCTTTCGAATGCCTTATTCAAAGCTCTTACTACAAACGGTCCAAGTTTCCAAGTGGAATATGGCAAAGGAGTACTTTATTCCCTTGAGATTAAAAAAGAAGAAGAAGTATTCAAGTTGTATTTTCTATTCATTTTTGTTTGTTTTTGGTTGTTATTGTTGTAGTTGGTGTGTGTGTTATGTTGCCTGTTTTTATTTAGTTTTTTTATTCTTGTTTTTCTCTGTCACATTTCTTCAGGTGAAGTTGTGTAGTTGTAAAATGAAACTGCCCCAAGATTGCAGATGTGTTTTGCTTTACTTTTCTTTCTTTTTGTCTTCTTTTAATTTTTGTATTTGCGTGGTCTGTTGAACTTCACCACCAAAGAGCCCCGAAGGGAGGCCAGGGATGTATGATGTCCCTCCCCTGTCTGGAATCTCAGGGCTGTCATTTGATTCCTCTTTCCTATCTCCTCTCTCATTTTTCTGCCAAGTCCTCTTGCTTTTTCTGTCTAGTCATTTTTCTGCCAATGGTCCATTGTTTGTACTTTTTTTTTCTCCAGATAATTCTCTAATATTTGTTTGTTATGAGTTAGGCTTTTTTGTATGGCTCTTGTAGAGCAGCTGGGAGATATTGGTAGGTGGTATGTGCAGCTTGCTGCCATATAGTACTGGTATTTTCCATTATACATTTATTTAACATTTCATATTTTTTATTGTTTCTGTCCATTCCTTTTTCATATTTTTCTTTAATCTGGTATCAATAAATTAGATGGAATGGTTGATGATACCGTCATGTCCTAGCCATATGTGCTCTTTTAACAGGGTAATATTGAAGGGACTAAGTCTTTGAAAAAAACTGTGTATGCCATTTGCGTATGTTTGTTTTGTTTGTGTGGAGACTGGTTTTGTGGACTGACACAAGCAAGGATTTTTTTTTTAATGTGCATTTGCTTATGATGGAGTTTTATCATCCAGAAGTGACCCTGTACCATGGACAGGACATTAGAATCCAGTTACTAACTAAAGAGCTAATTATTCATTCAGGCTCAAACAGAACAGCTTTAATTTGTCCTTTTCATCTTCTTTCTGACTTTGTTGACGTTGATCACTTTTAGTTTGCGCAGTTCTCTGTCCTCAAGCAGACTCACGGCGCCCTTGTTGCATGCGACTCTAAACGAGTGACTGTAGCTTTTTTGTACCAGCATTATGGAGATTCCGTCTGTGAGTGTAATATTATTCAACTAGCACAGATATTTAATTTTAGTTTTGGACCACTGAGCCTGACCCGGAGCTAGATGAGAATTTGCACTTTTGTGGCCGTTTTCCTGCCTACTTATTCATGAACACGACTGTTGAATGCGTGAATACGTACATCCATGCATGACCTTGCATCTGATAAAGCTGTCATGCTGGGTGGAACGTGGGCAGCCTCAGGCACTTGCAGTTGTATGCAGACAGTCCCCCTATTTGGTACTGATGAAAATTCAGATTAGAAAACTATTATCAAATCTAGAGAACATTAAAAAAAAAAAAATCCTTGATTCTAACTTCTTCATTTTGATCCTATAGTCTACCTGTTAGAGAAATAGGTTAAAAAAGAAAAGAAATTCAATTCAAGAGAGCACTGGAAAAAAAGAAGATATCCCCGATTCAAACTTCTTGATTTTGATCTCTTAGTGTGCCAGTTAGAGAAAATGTGTTTTGCGAAGGCTAGTTCCTTTAAGCATTCATGAGTGGTGGTTGTCGTAGGGGAAGTGAAGGCTTTTGACATTGCAGGATGTTCTCCATACTCTGTTGTGTGTGTGTGTGTGTGTGTGTGTGTGTGTGTGTGTGTGTGTGTGTGTGTTGTTCTTGTTGTTGTTGTCAGTGTTATTGTAAAGCGCACTGTGCTCCCACCTTGTGTGGTAGATTGGTACTCTAGAAATCCTCTTTATTATTATTACTAACTTCAACAAGCTGTGCAGTTTTTCTTTTTATGGATTAGATCACGTTTGAACCTTGTAAAAACAAATGCATGGAAAACAGAAACCTTGATAAACTGATTTGTCCCAGACTGTTCATGGCTGTTGAAGTGACTGATATGATACAGTTAGTTTTTTCCCTCTGACATATGTGAAATAATCTTGTTATTTTTTAATTGACTGTATCTGGCTTCATCAGTAATGCTGATATTCTTTGTCTGGGTTTGATCTCAAACGAGTTGATATTACCATAGAAGTTTATGTGTGCGTGTGTGTGTTTGTTTTTGGGGGGGGGGGGGGGGGGGGAACTAAATCATGATACATAACTAGATGTTAATGAAATTTGTCCTGAGGTCTTTTATTCTTGAGAAGAATTGTGTAGACCTAAAAAATACCCTGGTTTGTGTTCCTGCCTTTTGTTGCCAGAAAGAATTGTGCAGAGGTCTGCGATTCCTGGACTGGAACTGGAAGGGTCAAGGAGAGATCTGTTTTAGGGAGATGAGCTGATGGGTTGGTAGCTGAGAGGGTGTACAGAAAAGGTTTGGGAATGATTACGTAACGAAAAAGTTTGTGAACAAAACGGGTTCAGTTTTAGTATTTTTGGTCCCTTTGGTGATCCGTAGCCCAACTCCTTTGGGGTTTCTGATATTCTGTGTTCTAATCTGTTCTCTTTATTTTGTTGTTGTAGCAACTGCATATCCTGTGTTTCTTTTAAAGTGATGCTCCTTTTTCTTCTTTTAGTTTTTTCTCCACATGTTCAAGTGGTTGTTACTTGATGTGACATCGTGCAAATTGCTTTTTTCAGGCTCATTTTCTGCTGTTCCTTTGCCTTTATGTATATTTTCTTTGCATTTATGCATTTATAATGTGATGTTCTTGAAATGTTTTGAAAAGCTGACAAACAGAGAAGTTGAAACAGAGAGATGTGATCAGGTGGTTCTGTTTTTGTTGTTGGGGTGGGGTGGATGGGGGGTGGGGAGGTTAGTTCCAGTAAAGTTGTGTTGTTTTTTGTTTGCTGGAATCAGGAGAATGCAGTGAGTTTGCCAGAGGCAGTAGAATGCCTTTAGTTTGCCTGTGTTTAAAGAATGTTTTTGAGCATCCTTAGAAAAAGAATGAGCAACTTTAGGGTATGTTTTTGAGCAACTGATACCAAAGGTTGCCCACCAGAGGCCTGTCTCAGCTTTTCTGTGATGTTTGTTTGATGTTTGTTAGGATGTATCATCATTCATTTTGATGTAAAATGTTTAAGGGAACATGTTTCTGTTGCCATACGATCATTTGCCCATCATTGGGTTGTGTCACACCACACTGACACCAGCAAGAACACCAGGCGGCATTACAATGTTGTTAATTGGTGCATACCTAATATACAGACTTTGATGTCAGATGAATACTGAATGTCAGTGTTAATAATACAGAAACAAACTACTCACCTCAGGACACACTTTATACTTATGTCACATAATTATGTTTCAAACAGAAATTGCATCGTAATGATGTGTATCACATGGAAATGTGATGTGGTGCATGTATTAAAAGGAAAAAAGAGGGCTATCATACTGCAGTTCATTTGCAGTTCTTCATTTGCATTTGCACTTTATTGTTATTTAATGGTCACATTTGAGAGATTATTGATGATACAGGTATTTGTCAGTTTGATCCATGTATGATACTCTAATCTTGTCTCTTTTTGTGTGCTTGTGTGTGAGAGAGAGAGAGAGAGAGGGAGAGAAAGAGAGAGCGAGAGGGGGAAGAAATGTTATTAGATGAAACAGTAATGCAGATAGTTGGCTAATATTGCTCAAGGAAAGAAGTGGTGTTTTAACTCAATGAAGTGTTTTTTTAACATTCAGTCAACCCTGACCAAAACAGCATGTATATTCATGACCATCAGAGTGTGTAATATATATCTATTTAAATAATGCTTGTGGTTTGAGCCTTGCCTGTATGCTACTGTATCTTAAACTATGAATGTTTTACACATGTAGATATTGTTTCTTTGTTTGTAATGCATGTTCCTTTGAATGGAATAAAGAAGTACTTGGCTGGACAGGTAATGAAAAGCTTACCAGGGGAAACAATAAACATGTCAGAATACTTTTTGTGTTAGTTTTGGCTTTGCAAACAAAATCATGTGAGCCTATGTATTTGGGGCCACCCACACACACACACATGCGCACATGCACACACACACACACACACACATGCAGGTACACACGCACACACACATGCACACACACACACACACACACACACATGCACACACACACACATGCACACACACACACACACACACATGCAGGCACACATGCAGGCACACACACATGCAGGCACACACACACACACACACACATGCAGGCACACACACACACACACACACACATCAGCACCACACACACACACATGCAGGCACACACGCACACACACACACACACATGCAGGCACACACGCACACACACACATCACACACACACACACACACACAATGCAGCACACACGCACACACACACACACACACAATGCACACCACACACACACACATGCACACACACACACACACACACATCACACACACACACACACACATGCAGGCACACACGCACACACATGCACACACACACACACACACACACACACACACACATCGCACACACGCACACACACACACACATGCACACACACACCACACATGCACACACACACATGCAGGCACACACGCCACACACCACACACACCACACACACACACACACAACATGCACCACACACACACACACATACACACATGCACACACGCACACACACACACACACCACACACACATGCACACACACACACACACACACATGCAGGCACACACGCAAGAGTTGCTGAAGGCACAGGTAAAATCACCAGTCTTCTGCTTGTGAAATTTCATACAACTTTTCTAGAAACATATCAAAAGAAATTAGGTAATACCGTAAAGATCATGGCAATATTAATCATAACACCAGAAGAATGGCTAACTTGACTAACTTTCTGTGGAGCACGTGATACAAGGGGAGTATCTTATGAGTTGCTCCTGTGACTTTGTAGCAAACCAAGGTCATTAAAATTACTGTAGTATATGGTACAAAACATGAATTTTGCTAAACACTATATCATTGACATTTCTGCAGCATGTTATCCCTAACAGTTCTAAGACACAATGCACCATAGAAACAAATGTACACACAGAGAAAAAAAAGTGTAATAATTAAAGTATTTGTAAAGGGCAAAATCTTGTCCATGGAGACTATTCTAAGTGCACGCGGGCATGCACACACGTACACAGGCACATGCACACAAGCATACTGACTATACAAAACTGAATTTACACAACTTAAAATGGGCCTTTGGTGTATATATATGTCCATACAATGTATGGGCATCAAAAAACTAAAACAACACAAAACTGAACAGTTAAAACACTTCCAAGATTTCAGGTGTAAAATAATCAGCTGTATTATGACTACATAGTTCAACAGAGTGACCCTGTCTCTCTCTGGTCCATCATTAACTTCAGGCACAGTACCCCCCAAAACGGACACACTGTGCAGGCAGATGGTCAGGAAATGTACAGTTTGTATCAGGGACCATTAATTTTTGAATGAGCGAGGTCACGGCGGGTCACGAGATCGAAAGGGAGGCTCGGGCGTGAAAATGGCGCGAGCGTGTCAGATTTTGTCGCCAGTACTGTAGCCCATACTCATAAGCCTTGTTTTCGCTCTGGAATACCATGGCGACCTCAGTATAGTACCTCATTAACTTTTCTCGGGAATCGTCCATTTCAGGCTATTTTCTTCTTCTCCTTTAAATATACTGGGTGAACTTGTTGACCGTTGCTGATGTATCAAGGATTTGCGAAGAAGATGTATAAAGAGGTTGCGAAAAATATGTATCAAGGGGTTGTGAAGCTGTATAAAGGGGTTGTGAAAAATGTACAAAGGGGTTGTGAAAAAGATGTATAAAGGGGTTGTGAAGATGTACAAAGGGGTGGTAAAAAGGATGTACAAAGGGGTTGTCAAGCGTGCTGCTGGTCACTCAAGCGGCAGCTTCAAGCACTGAACTAAAATGTCAGAACAATGTGTTAAAACCCCGAACAATGATCACCTATACTGACTCACAAAACTTTTAAAAAAAAAAAAAAAAAAAAAAAAAGCAGAGCAGCAGAGCAAAAGACCAGGCGAGATCGAGTTACCGTAGGCGACTTCGGTCTTTGTTGTGCTTGTGCGACGTCTTTCGAATGCTATGAATTAACTCCCTTGTGTGTTGATTCTAAGTTTTCAAGTTGAAAATGGCTGGACGAAAAATAAGTAAATAGATCTAAAAACAAAACAAACAAAATTTTTTTTTTTTTTTTTTCATGCCATCAGATCTTTTATCACAGTGTAGAGACCCGTGACGGCGAGGACCACGCCCATGACGATGATTGACAGGTCTTTGAGTTTGACGAGCAGGGGTAGGTGATGCCAGCACAGGCGCAGATGGAAAACCGAGGGTAGAATGAAGGCCACAAAAGTGCTGCCCACGGCTCCTGCACACCAGTCAGGACACGGAATGAATAAAACAACTATGATAATATATTCCACTTTCCAGAACAGATTCCAGTTTTTCCCAGGAACAGAATATTTCTGTTAGGTTCTTGAGACAAATTCCCTGTACGTAATACTACCACTACTACTACTACTACTACTACTACTAAAAATAACAATAACAATAGATTATTTATGGCGCCCCATCTCGTAAGAGCCCAGAGCGCTTACAAAGACATAAGGAAACACTCATTTCATCACACACAGTCGATGTCAGTTTGTTGTTGGCAATGATAATATGCAAAATTAAAGATGAAAATTGATTTTTCTGTCATGTGTGTGTGTGTGTGTGTGTGTGTGTGCGTGTGTGAGTGTGTGTGCGTGCGTGTGTGTGGGGCGGGGGGGGGGGGGGGGGGGAAAGGGGGGAGCGAAAAATCAGCAATAACTACCACAGAAGCCCAGAAATACTGGCTGCCGAGCAGAGAACGAGCAGAGACAGACCTATAAAAGAGGAGACGTAGGCAAAGTTGTCCCTCAGCAGAATGGCCAGAGTTCCGATTATCAGCACAAGACAGATGCGGACCACATTGCGTTTCCACGCTGAGACCTGAAATTAAACAGAGAGAGAGAAAGAAAAACAAACGGAAAAAAACACACCTGTACTTGCACGTACGCAAGCAGGCCTAGTGCAAACTGATTTTCACTCGTTTCAGCGTATGGATGTTCTTTTGCTTGTTGGGGTCAGTGCAGACAAGGCGTGTATCAGTTTGGGAACAACACATGCATCATTTTTGTTGACCTAGGTCTCAGCCGGTTACGAGATCGAAAGCAAGGCCGGGGTGTGCAAAACTGGTGAAAGCGTGTGGATATTTTGTCGCCGTTTGCACCGTTGGCTAAACGCCTAAGCCTCGCTTTCGATCTCTGTTCCTTTGGCGACATCAGCTATTGAATATTCCTTGGGAATTAATGGTTCTTTGTGGCGCACTAGTGTTGAGAGTGGACGAGGACAAAATTTGATGCCCCTGGACATGACGCCGGTGTATCGCTGGTGAACAGAATTCTTCATGGAGTAAGACTGTATTGTTGTGCAAAGCGCAGACTTGGCCCTGTGGGTGCATTCTCTGACCACGATAGGTTGATACAGTCATTCTAAAGTAAGTAAACATGGTGCTTAACGTCCACAGAAACCATAAGGCTTATTAGGGACGGGGAAAAGGGGGAGGGGGTATGGAAGTGGGGGGAGAGGGAGATTATATACCTATCGCTACACTGTCACCACCAGAATGATTCCTGCATTAAGATGGGCAGCGATGAGAGCCATTTTATTGTTTCAGAGGAAGTGATGGACAAAGTCACAGGACAGTGTCCACAAACCACAACCTTTCTGAAGAGAAAGGAGAGCCGAAGCGGTATCGAACCGAGGTCCTTTCGCTTACCAGCCTAACGCCTTACCGCTAGACCAAACCGGCTCACATCATTCCAAAGGCGTTTGACGGACCTTAATTCTGCTCTCAGGAACCCCGCTGTACACGCATGGTGTGAATAGTTGCAATCATTTTCAAGCCTCGCGCTTGCTGGGAGAAATCCGAATGACGCTACACTTGCTGGGGTTGAACGCATCTGCCACGCGTCCCTTTCAGAGCCAAAAACAAGGGAGTGAATCAGCGCTCAAAAGACGTCACACAAACACAGCAACAAAGACCTGAGTCGCCTACAGTAACCCTCCGCGCTGAGAAGCAGCGTGGTAGTCGAGGTGGCCGTCCTGGGCCCAGGATGGCAGATACACAAACACAGACAGGCAGACTCTCCGACACACACACGCACGCACGCACGCACACGCACGCACGCACGCACGCACGCACACACACACGCACGCGTGCACGCACGCACGCACACACACACGCACGCATGCACAAACACATACACACACACACACAAACGCACGCACGCATGCAAACGCACACACCCATATCTATGCACGCACGAACACACGCTACGCGCACCCCCCCCCCCCCCCCATTCCCCATCCCACACACTGACGCAGGCACGCACGCACACAAACATACGAACACACACAGGCACGCACGCACGCACCCTCCAACCCCCCCCCCCCCCCCCCCCCCCCCACACACACCCACGCCGCGCGCGCACACACACACACACACACACACACACACACACACACACACACACACACACACACACACACACACACACTGACCCGCAGAAGCACAGGGCTAGAGTGGGACGGTTGCTGCCCGGTTCTGTAATGTGTGGAAGACAGCAGTAGTGCCGTGTCCTCCTTTCCTGTCACTCCCTGCCGTCTGCCGCATACTCCCCCTGCCCACACGTCAAACGGCCCCATGTCTCAACACAGTACAGCGGGACAACGGTTACAAAAAAATACGCAGAATACAGTACACAAACTCTCTCCCCCTCTCTCCGTGTCTAGCTCGCTCGCTCGCTCCCCGCTCTCTCAGTATGTGTGCGTGAGTGTACTTGGGACCATGACGCGTCATTTGCCAATAAAGTTGTATCGTGTTGTCTTGTAATTCATCATCTACCCTTCCCTATATTGTATTGTTCACTCGCCTCCATCTGTACTGTATTGTTTACCCCCCCCCCCCCCCACCTATACTGCATTGTTCACTCGCCCCCACATACATGGCAATGTTCATTTGCCTCCACCTATATGGCAATGTTTATTTGCCCTCACCTATATTGCATTGTCCTTTTGTCTTCACCTATATTGCATTGTTCATTTGCCCTCGCCTGTATGGCAATGTTCATTGCCATCACCTATATTGCATTGTTCATTTGTCCTCATCTATATTGCATTGTATATTTGCCATCACCAACATTCCATTGTTCATTTGCCCGCACCTTTATTGCATTGCTCATTTGCCCGCACCTACATGGCAATGTTCATCTGCCCTCACCTATATTGCATTGTTTATTTGACCCCACCTATATTATTGATCATTTGCCCTCACCTACATGGCAGTGTTCATTTGCCCTCTCCTATATTGCAATGTTTATTTGCCCCCGCCTATGTTGCATTGTTCATTTGCCCTCATATATACAGCATTGTTCACTTGCCCTCACCTATATTGCAGTGTTCATTCACCCTCACCTATATTGCACTGTTCATTCACCCTCACCTATACAGCAGTGCTAATTCACCCTCACCTATATAGCAGTGTTTATTCACCCTCACCTATACAGCAGTGCTCATTCACCCTCACCTATAGAGCAGTGTTCATTCACCCTCACCTGTATAGCAGTGTTCATTCACCCTCACCTATATAGCAATGTTCATTCACCATCACCTATGTAGCAGTGTTCATTCACCCTCACCTATATAGCAGTGTTCATTCACCATCACCTGTATAGCAGTGTTCATTCACCCTCACCAATATAGCAGTGTTCATTCACCCTCACCTATATAGCGGTGTTCATTCACCATCACCTATGTATAGCAGTGTTCATTCACCCTCACCTATATAGCAGTGTTCATTCACCCTCACCTATATAGCAGTGTTCATTCACCATCACCTATATAGCAGTGTTCATTCACATCACCTATACAGCAGTGTTCATTCACCCTCACCTTACAGCAGTGTTCATTCACCCTCACCTAATAGCATGTTCATTCACCACACCATACAGCAGGGCTTACATGGACGGTTGCTGTCCACCCCTGTAATGTGTGGAAGACAGCAGTGTTCATTCCTCCTTTCCTGTCATTCCCTCACCTCTCCCAGCATTCACCCCCCTGCAGCACACTCAAAGGGCCCCATGTTCATTCACCTCCCCATGTACAGTGTTCACACCCTCACAATATAGCAGTTCATTACTCCCCAAACTTTTCTTCCCCCTCTCCTGTCTAGCTTTTCCCATCGCTCACCGCTCTCTCACTATATGTGCGTGATTACCTGGACCATACGCTTTTCATTCCCCCCAATAAAGTGTTCGTTCACTCCTATAATTCTTTTCATTACCCTTTCCCTATATTGTATTGTTCATCGCCCCATCTATACTAGAGTGTTATTCACCCTCCCCCCTCCCACCCATCCACCACTATACTCATTGTTCACCCCCACCACATACATGGCAATGTTCATTTGCTACCTATATGGCAATGTTTATTTGCCCTCACCTATATGGCATTGTCCTTTTGTCCTCACCTATATTGCATTGTTCATTTGCCCTCGCCTGTATGGAATGTTCATTGCCATCACCTATATTGCATGTTCATTTGTCCTCATCTATATTGCATTGTTTTTATTTGCCATCACCAACATTCCATTGTTCATTTGCCCTGCACCTTTATTGCATTGTTCATTTCCCTCACCTATATGGAAAGTGTTCATTACCCTCACCTATATTGCATTGTTTATTTGACCCCACCTATATAGATTGATCTTTTCCCTCACCTATATGGCAGTGTTCATTTCCCTCTCCTATATTGAAAGTGTTTTTTTCCCCCGCCTATGTTGCATTGTTCATTCACCCTCACCTATATACAGCATTGTCAGTGTTCATTCCCCCTCACCTATATAGCAGTGTTCATTCACCCTCACCTATATAGCAGTGTTCATTCACCCTCACCTATATAGCAGTGTTCATTCACCCTCACCTATATATAGCAGTGTTCATTCACCCTCACCTATATAGCAGTGTTCATTCACCCTCCCCTATACAGCAGTGTTCATTCACCCTCACCTATATAGCAGTGTTCATTCACCCTCACCTATATAGCAGTGTTCATTCACCCTCACCTATATAGCAGTGTTCATTCACCCTCACCTATATAGCAGTGTTCATTCACCCTCACCTATATAGCAGTGTTCATTCACCTTCAACTATACAGCAGTGTTCATTCACCCTCACCTATACAGCAGTGTTTCTTCACCCTCACCTATATAGCAGTGTTCATTCACCCTCACCTATACAGCAGGGTTCATTCACCCTCACCTATACAGCAGTGTTCATTCACCCTCACCTATATAGCAGTGTTCATTCACCCTCACCTATATATAGCAGTGTTCATTCACCCTCACCTATACAGCAGTGTTCATTCACCCTCACGGCCATTTTGACACCAGCCAACACGTACCGTTGCCGAGCAGCGTGGACTCGGTGAGGTGAACGACCGGATACACCACCAGAGGAAAGGAGCAGAGAACGCCGATCATCAGGCAGACGTTGACGGTGTCACTCAGGCCAGACCCCGCCTCCATGTTCATCGTCACCATCTGCGCGACGGCGCTGCCCTCGGACAGGTAAGCCAGCACGCTCATGGCGGTGAGCAGCGCCAACTGCAGGAGAACGACCCCTGACAGAAAAGGGACGAAGTTGTGTCGGTTTCCGTCCATGCTGGCTTCGATGGGCAGAATCTGATATTAAAGTTTTCAAACAGAAGAACATACTGACACTTTCGGTAGCTACGGCGGACAAGGTTCTCTCTCTTTTGTTTCTGCTTCTGTCGTGTTTTTTGTCTTCATTGAGGATAGTTAATTCTGGGATTCTAACGTCACGTCAATCACTTCTTCATAAAGGATAGTTAATTTTGGGATTCTAACTTCACGTCAGTCGCTTCTTCATGAAGGATAGTTAATTTTGGGATTCTAACTTCACGTCAATCGCTTCTTCGTGAAGGATAGTTAATTCGGGGATTCGGTTTAAGGTTGACTATGTCTGTACTTTATTTTCGTGTGTCCAAACAATGATAATCACTTGATTGTTGTTCGCTCTTTTGCTTTAACAAAATAATCAGTAAATATACATGTAAATTGTAACAGGGCGATGCTTTAGATAAGATCCAAACACATAAAAGGTTCAAAAGAACGCTATTTATTAGGACAAAAACGCAATCTGCAAATTTTCGGGGTATTCCCCTTTGTCAAGCTACAAACGACCCTTAACAGTTAAACGGTGAAAAACGATGAAAAATGAGACGAGAAGAGAAATAGCTTATCTGTTTTGGGTTGAGCTATGTTGCTTTAGATAAGTTTGAACTTTTTGCGTTGTCCAGTCCGCGTCATGCTTTGCGAAATATTCCGTTGTTTGTTTAAACCAAACACCGTTAATTATGACTGCCAGTGCTCGGGATTTATAATGTGCGCACGGGCTATTAACACATGCGATAGTACACAGACACCGTAAGAGAGTCAGCACTGAAAGCAAACTCCAAGCACTGGTTTACGACATCCTTCCTTTGGAGGAAGGTGCCGGAAAGCGATGCTCGCAGTGCGCACTGAAAGCTGACTGTGGGAGAACACCATCGTCTACCTGCCCCCTTCCATCCACCCACCCCCACCCGCACCCCACCTCCTGATGACACCGTTAGCTCAGTCGCGGAGCCAGACGGACTGAGCGGCGTCCCGACCCATAGAGCAAACCACCAACCCAGCATCCCTCCATCACCCCTTACATAGACTCTCCGACGTTAATGGCTTGGAGGATGAGAAAGTGAGCTAGTCTCAATCGTGACATTAGGCAATTACCAATGCCGACAGTTAATTGTCCACGGAACCACTCGTTAACGACAGCAGGACACCTCGTCCAGCCGATATGGGAGGATGTACCTCTGGTGGAGTTTATGTACCTTGTATTTACACGCATGCCAGGTGAGAGTTAACGTAAGCGACTCAGCTCTTTGTTGTACTCGTGTTACGAATTTCAAGCGCTAATTAACTCCCTTGTGTGTTAATGGCTTTGATCAGAACTGCCCCGGGTCGAGTTCAGGAGCTGTGTGGAAGTCGAGGTGGCCGTCCTGGGCTCCCCGTCCTAACGAACCGTACGGTTTCCGTGGATGTAAAGCAATATTGAACCATGCTCACGCATTGGTCTCAGCTTGTCCCTAATATGTCAACCGACATCCGAGGACATTAAGCAACACAACAGCAGCAGCTGCCCCGGGCCAGGAAAGAGGCAAAGCAGGATGGGACTGAAGCTAAACTGAAAGCTGACTGTGGGAGAAAAATCCCTTTCCGCACCGGGGACTCGAACCCGCGTCAGTCAGCAGCGCGCCGACCCCGACACTTAGCCAACTGAGCTACGTCCCAGCCCCGTCCCTGTCTTTCACTCAACATTGGTCTGCTGGAACTCCGAGGTCCCCTGTCTGTCCCACCTCCTTTTGTTTGTTTGATTGACTGACTGATTGCTACTGCCCCAGCGAATATCAGCTCTCAGAGATTCCTTCTTCCCAAGGACCTTCCGAGAGTGGAACCAGCTTCACACCAGCGCCCCTCCACCAGAGGCATTCATGGCTCGGACGGCCTTGGCAGTGGCACCGATGCCCAGTGTCACCAGCAAGTAAACATGGTGCTTAACGTCCACAGAAACCACAAGGCTTATTAGAGACGGGGAGAAGGGGGAAGGGGGTATGGAGGCGGGGGAAGAGGGCGATTATAATATACCTATCGCTACACTGTAGCCACTAGAATGATTCCTGCATTAAGATGGGCAGCGATGAGAGCCTATTTTAATGTTTCAGTAGGAAGTGATGGACAAAGTCACAAGAAGTGTCCACAAACCACAACCTTTTTGAAGAGAAAGGAGAGCCGAAGCGGTATCGAACCGAGGTCCTTCCGCTTACCAGCCTAACGCCTTACCGCTGGGCCAAACCGGCTCACAATCAGTGTCACCCGCCGTCGTCTGCTGTATAGCCAGCCCACCAGACTGTGTAGATAGTTTTAAACCATTTTAACGGACATTTTAACGTAAAGGACCAAAGCTGCCATGCATCGCGCGCACAAGTTTGATTGGGCCACCAACGCTCCACTATCATTGTGAGCCCGTCCAAGTACTAGATAGAAGAAGAAGAAACTTTAGGCCTGCACAAAGGAAAAACGGTATAAAGACTGCTAGGAAGAGTTTTTCTTTCTCGGAGCTCAGAAGCTGTGTGAAAGTCGAGGTGGCCGTCCTGGGCTCCCGTCCCTAATAAGCCTACGGTTTCTGTGGACGTAAAGCAAGACCGCTCAACCAACTTTTTCTTTCTTTGTTTCTTTCTATCTTTCTTTCTTTCTTTCTTTCTGTCTTTCCTTCTTTCTACGCTGATAATTATTCTTTCCAACTGTTTCAGACTCAAAATCCAGACGAGAGCATAGTGTTACGACGTAGTGAATTTGATCTGACTTACAGTTCCTGCGCCCTCGAAGGCGCCTGCCGCGGTGCCAAATAAAATGGGCAGTCCTTCGGGGCGGGCCCACTGCCAGCTGTCCGACAGGTGGAATTCTGTAAACACAAGGTGAAATTCGCTAAACACGACAAGGCAGAATTCGATAAACACGAGGTGGAATTCAAGTCAGACGCAGACACAGACAAACACCCCCACAGACACCCCCCCCCCCCACCCCCCAGACACCCACTTACACCCACACAGAGCAAATCAAACAGGAATGAAGTATCTTGGAGGTTGAACAGATAGGTGTGTGTGTGTGTGTGTGTGTATGTGTGTGTGTGTGTGTGTGTGTGTGTGTGTGTGTGTGTGTGTGTGTGTGTGTGTGTGTGTGTGTGTGTGTGTGTGTGTGTGTGTGTGTGTGTGTGTGTGTGTGTGTGTGAATACATTGTTTGATGTTAGTCTGTTGTCTTCCCTTTTCTTTGAAAGGCGCATAATTAATTAGAGCTTTTGAGGACTGGCACTAAAGAAATAACCATCATTATTAGGGCCTATTATAAGGGCAGGCCGAAGCTCCCGAGACTCTGCACGTGAAACACGTGCAATAAGAGAGGCCAGGATGACTGGTGCCGATCATCAGCCCCAGGTCAGTTACACTTACGTGCAATAAGAGAGGCCAGGACGACCGTGGTGCCGATCAGTAATCCCAGATTACACTTACGTGCGCTAAAAGAGGCCAGGACGACCGTGGTGCCGATCAGTAATCCCAGATTACACTTACGTGCGCTAAAAGAGGCCAGGACGACCGTGGTGCCGATCAGTAATCCCAGATTACACTTACGTGCGCTAAGAAGAGGCCAGGACGACCGTGGTGCCGATCAGTAATCCCAGATTACACTTACGTGCGCTAAGAGAGGCCAGGACGACCGTGGTGCCGATCAGTAATCCCAGATTACACTTACGTGCGCTAAGAGAGGCCAGGACGACCGTGGTGCCGATCAGTAATCCCAGATTACACTTACGTGCGCTAAGAGAGGCCAGGATGACCGTGGTGCCGATCAGTAATCCCAGATTACACTTACGTGCGCTAAGAGAGGCCAGGACGACCGTGGTGCCGATCAACAGCCCCAGGTTACCCGTTGCGCTGATGATCCCCAGACCTCGCAGTCTCTTGGGCAACACGAGCAGAAGGAATATGGTGACGGGGAACGAGAACATCACGCGCAGATCCGCCTCTGCCCAGACCTGGCTCCACGTGGGCCGTTGTGGAACAGCGGATGCTGAAGAACTTTGCGACCCTTCATCACTTGATGCTGGAGGGGCTGGTGGGCTCTGATTGGTCGATGTTGAAGGGGTGGGTGTTAAAGTCGCGATCTGATTGGTTGGGGCTAGAGGGGTTGGTGCTGAAGTTGCGACCTGATTGGTTGAGGTTAGAGGGGTTGGTGTTGAAGTTGCGACCTGATTGGTTGAGGCGGGAGGTGGTGCTGTTGAATGTGAGCTCTGATTGGTTGAGGCGGGAGGTGGTGCTGTTGAATGTGAGCTCTGATTGGTGGAGGCTGGAGGGGTTGGTGTTGAAGTTGCGACCTGATTGGTTGAGGCGGGAGGTGGTGCTGTTGAATGTGAGCTCTGATTGATTGAGGCTGGAGGGGTTGCTGCTGAATGTGAGGTCTGGTTATGTGGGGTTTGATTGGTTAACGTTAAAAGTAAATTATGAAGGATTGGGGTTGTTGGGGCTGATTTTCGAACAGAGTCTGGAATGTAAGCCAGAGGGGCTGAGGTTAAAATGTTTGAGAGGGTCTTCTGGTCTTCGTTGGAAACGGTGGTAACTATGTTAGTGAGAACGGTGGCAGATGGAACTGTTCGGCTGGAGTTACTGAGACCGGCGCTTGAATTCTCGATGGCTGGGCCACTGGTTGCGGGCATGGCTGTAACATAAGCTTTGCCTTGACTCGTTGGAGCGGATGAGC
>JABMCL010003469.1:1907500-1965000 GCA_018857735.1 Alviniconcha marisindica | reverse complement strand
CGGGCAAATTTTCCGATGAATTAGTCACTTTCATCGGAGCAGGGGTCTGACGTCATAAAGAGAGGTCAACAGCGGGTACGGTCATAGGCCCTAAGCCAGAACACTTCATGAACACGCATAGTGGCTTGCTCATTGTACTTTTCCACTGATGTTTGCATCCAGACAGTACACAGTGACACTCACTTAACCCTTTCTCTGCCAAAGTATTTGTATCGCTGATGTAATTCTCTTTGAAGACTATCCCCATACACACACACACGCACGCACGCACGCACGCACACACACACACACACATACACACACACAAAGGGATACAGCAAGACAGGTAGGTACATCTATCGACCGTGAATAAAAAATAAAAAAAGGTCATTTGCTTTGATTATGTGTGTGTGAGCTCTCTCTCTCTCTCTCTCTCTTTTTGAGACGGGGTCGGGGAAGGGATGGTATATCTGTGTGAGAGTATGTCTAGGGGTGGGTGGAGTAAAAGTATGTGTGATAGCCAAATTAAATGTCAGAAAGTACGTGAGTTTTTATAAGTATAAAGTCTTTTGAGTATTATCATGCAAGTGCACATTTAGGGTGTTGAAGTTTTTGTTTTATTTTGGTGTAACTTGCTGATATATGCTGTTATCTTGCTAATTGTAAGCACAGTCTAATAACACCTATGCGAAAAGACTTTAAACGAGAAGGAAACAGGAAGAAGGATTTCAAAATGTATAATAGCTGAAACATTCTTCCCGCCAAAAGAGAAGTCGAAAAATACAAGTCAATCAAATTTTAATGAACTATTGACAGAAAGAGTTGCTGCTGATGTTCATTTCTACAGGGCATGATTCTGTTCACTTGAATGCCCAGGGCACTGAAGGATTAAAAAATTTTTTTTTTTAACTAGATAAAGTCTCTTAGTAATTAAGAAAAAGAAGAAGATACACGGTGCACAGAAAGGTAAGTCCTTTAGAAAACAGGACGTTTTTCAGACGTCCGCGGAATGCCGTAGAGTGCTTCCCTGACTGTGGTGGGGCATTCCAGAGCTTAGAAAGCTCTGAAACCAAACTGATTGTGTGTGTGTGTGTGTTTGTGTGTGTGCGTTCGTGTGTGTGCGTGTGTGCGCGTGCGTGCATGTGTGTGTGTGTGTGTGTGTGTGTGGTTGTGTGTGTGTGGTGTTGTCTATGTTTTTCAGCAGTACTTGGAATCATAGGCGTGGCTGCGACAATGGGTGAAGGGATTGTGCAGGAATATATCCCGCTCTCTGCATTGTGAAGACGACGGCGACGACAACAACGAAGAAGAAGAAGAAGAAGAAGAAGAAGAAGAAGAAGAAGAAGAAGAAGAAGAAGAAGAAGAAGAAGAAGAAGAAGAAGAAGAAGAAGAAGGAGGAGGAGGAGGCGGAGGAGGAGGCGGAGGAGGAGGAGGAGATGAGGAAGAGCAACAAAATAATATGAAAAAAAAATAATAATAAAAATAAAAAAAAGCAGGCGTCTACAATGGAGTCTACCGCCTAGACGGTGGTTTTCTTTCGCTGGTATCGGGCTGATATCCTCTCACCATTACGTGCCGGTGGTCACTGATGAGCTACTCAGGTGGCGAAACACGTGTCTGACCAAGGCAACCAACATAATGCTGGTCCCCACCAGGATTAGATTTTTGATAACCCCATTACTCTCTGCTTGGCATTGTGGGCCAAACATTGGATTGGGTTCAGAGGGGGACTGATGCATCCAGTAGACTCTTTATGAAGGGAGTAGGACTCTCTCCCTCTCTCTCCTTTTTCATCCTCTTCTTTTTTTCTTTCTCCCTTTTCTTTTTTCTTTCCTCCGTCAGATTTATTCTGTTTAAGGCCTTTCAGATCTAAATATAATGCCTCAACAATTAACTACTTGCTTTTTTTTTTTTTTTTTTCTTTCGCTTTCTCTACACTTCGACCTAAAATCAACAAAATAAGTTACTGAATCAGTCACCTCTTCCCTGAAATTCTTCGGAGGCAACTCCTAGCTGGAGATGGCTACAAGAAAAGAAAAAAGAAAAAAAAACACAACAACAACAATGCACTGTTTCACACTCCACAGACAAACTCCTGACAACTTGACCCCTGAGCTGTTTTGAGTGTTTATTGAAGTGAATCAACAATGTCCAGCACATCACAATGGACAAAACGATACCACAATCAATATTTTATCTTTCCAGAGGAATTGTTTTCATATACTGATCATGAATGGCAAAACGGTTCGTACAAATGGTACTGTTGGAATGAACACAGGACAGTACAAACACATATCACACTGAATCAAGACGATAAAAGATTACTCTATCACAAAATCGACCCCAAACCCATTGTCCACAAAGAACATAAACATAAAGTGACTGATTGAATAAAATTACAAATAATGTTATACGATACAGTTTAAAAAATACTGTTTATAATAGTTTTTCACACATTTTTGTTAAAATAAACAATTCATTGCACAATTGTCACTTGAGAATGCTGGATTGATAAGAGTACAAAATATTTTTCTAAAATACAAACTAAAATTCACATACTAGTTATTAAAATGACATAAGATACCACAACTGTAAAATATTCCCATCACGTCACAATAAAAACAAACAAACAAAACAAACAAAATGACATGAATGACATGCTATTACAGTGTGTAACTACAAACTGAGACTACGGAAACATTTCAACCGATGGAAAAAAAGTAACTGAACACTAAAGCAAAATGATGACAATCTTAAACCGAAAATAGTTCAGTGGATCTTTTCATCATGTAAAAACAAATGATTGAGTGTGTTAATAGTACGCAATACTTTTAGCACACGAACTACAAGCGGTGATTACAAGTTTCTATTCATTTTTCAAATATTTGTTTGACCAGCAGCAGCAGCTGTTTCTCGGTGTTCTGCCTGCCTCCATCCCTACTGCACTCCAGCAGCAGCATTAAGTCTGCAGCGGGCGAAGCGAGCCGCCCCACCTGAAGAAGGGTGAGGTGCGTAACAAACCAGCCGTGAAGGTCGGTGCTAATGAAGTGTGGCCAAATTAGCCCTTGTTTGCTTGCTGACCTCGTTTCCTCTCTGCCCCGTGTGAATAGTACGCGATACTTTTAGTACACAAACTACAAGCGGTGATTACAAGTTTCTATTCATTTTTCAAATATGTGTTTTTTTTGGACCAGCAGCAGCAGCAGCAGCTGTTTCTTGGTCATGACTGGTCATAACACTGCACTTGTGCACTCATCGGATCTCTCCAGAGCAGAAGAGCGAGCAGGTAAGCGATGCCAGTCATGGCGGGCTGAGAGGATCACAATCCTGAACTCGTTTACGCATCATCTCACTTCTTTCTGAGCAAGCGGCCAGAAGACATGCATCTTGTTGTACAGATAACAGAGCTGAGGCAGGATCACAATCCTGAACTTGTGTATACACACATCATCTCACTTCTTTCTGAGCAAGCGGCCAGAAGACATGCATCTTGTTGTACAGATAACAGAGCTGAGACAGGATCACAATCCTGAACTTGTGTAAACACACATCATCTCACTCCTTCTGAGCACGCGGTCAGAAGACATGCATCTTGTTGTACAGATAACAGAGCTGAGGCAGGATCACAATCCTGAACTTGTGTAAACAAGCATCATCTCACTTCTTTCTGAGCAAGCGGTCAGAACACGTGCATCTTGTTGTACAGATAACAGAGCTGAGGCAGGATCACAATCCTGAACTTGTGTATACACACATCATCTCACTTCTTTCTGAGCAAGCGGTCAGAACACGTGCATCTTGTTGTACAGATAACAGAGCTGAGGCAGGATCACAATCCTGAACTTGTGTATACACACATCATCTCACTTCTTTCTGAGCAAGCGGTCAGAAGGCATGCATCTTGTTGTACAGATAACAGAGCTGAGACAGGATCACAATCCTGAACTTGTGTATACACACATCATCTCACTCCTTCTGAGCACACGGTCAGAAGGCATGCATCTTGTTGTACAGATAACAGAGCTGAGACAGGATCACAATCCTGAACTTGTGTATACACACATCATCTCACTCCTTCTGAGCACGCGGTCAGAAGACATGCATCTTGTTGTACAGACAACAGAGCTGAGGCAGGATCACAATCCTGAACTTGTGTATACACACATCATCTCACTTCTTTCTGAGCAAGCGGCCAGAAGACATGCATCTTGTTGTACAGATAACAGAGCTGAGGCAGGATCACAATCCTGAACTCGTTTACACATCACCTCACTTCTGAGCAAGCAGACTCAGTAGACATGCATCTTCAGCCATACTGAGCTGACAGGATCACAATCCTGAACTTGTGTACACACACATCACCTCACTTCTGAGCAAGTGGTCAGTAGACATGCATCTTTAGCCATACTGAACCAAAACAGGATCACAATCCTGAACTTCATTATACCCAATATTTCTCCCGAGCAAAATGTGTAGAAATGTATGTCGTCAGGGAGGCTGTGTGGGTCGTAATCCTACACTAGCAGACACATCATTTCTCTAGAGCAAGAAGTGTACACGTGTGTCACAAATCAAGTCAGACTGGACAAGGTCACAAACTCAGTTGCGCTGATAAATACTTGAAGTCTTGTTAGCAACTGATAAGCATCTATTCCCTCTAACCCTAAAATTGTACATGCAACAATAACAATGGGAGACTTAATGGACATGGTACAATAAGGTTCCCCACAAAAACAGGGTCCAACAATGAGTCACTGTCAAGGATGAGGCCACACCCGGACTCCCACATATGCTGGAACAAAGAGACTAAATCCATTGCCACAGCTGTTGAGTTTTAACCCTTAGATACCGAAACTGGGCGAGACTGCATAAAAGTGAGGCTGAAGGAGACTGCAGACGAAAAGAAAAAAAAAGGTTCAGTTACTGAGTTAATGCTGTCACTGAGCACAGCTTGCGATTGTGCTGAGCAATGCTTCGCTTGGCACGGAGGCATGGTGATGCTGATGAGACTGAACACCGAACACAGAAAATAGCTCTCATTGTCTCAGCTACAAAATGAGTTGTCTAGCGTCAGCTGTCAGTATTATGTCACTGTGTCATTAGCATAAAAACAGTGCACTACATTTTAGTTCACACAAGTCAACAACCTCCAGGTCTGATCAAGCTCACACATAAAAGACAGCTACCAATACAAACTATTTTGCACACATCAGAAATGGTGTATTACGTACATCTTGGTCTTGAGCTTGATTTGTTTCCATTTTTTTAATTTTTTTTTGGGGGGGGGGGGGGGGGGGGGGGGGTCAAAGTAAAAAAAGCAAAGAAAAAAGAATTAAATGTTGATTTCTTCCCCTTTACCCACTGGGTGGCCACAATCAGGTAATTGAAAAATGTTCATTAATTATGCTGACACTTTGAGAGGTCCGACACACAACCCCCCAAAACAACAACAACAAAACCAAATTAAAAAACCCACCACACTAAAACCTACTGTTCTGGGTTACTGCTGTCTGTGCTGATATGTATTCTCCCCAGAGGAACACTGTTTCTGTCTCTCTTATGGAACATGTTCTCTTTTCTCCTTTTCTCCCCACAGGTCTTGCTTACCCACGGTCTGTGTGATTTTTGTGTGTGCAGCTGTTTTCCTGAAAACACATCAGGATAAATACATGGAGTGTTACACTGTTTCTGTCTCTGTTATGGAACATGTTCTCTTTTCTCCTTTTCTCTTATTTCTTCCCACAGGTCTTGCTTACCCACGGTATGCGTGATTTTTGTGTGTGCAGCTGTTTTCCTGAAAACACATCAGGATAAATACATGGAGTGTTACACTGTTTCTGTCTCTCTTATGGAACATGTTCTCTTTTCTCCTTTTCTCTGATTTCTTCCCACAGGTCTTGCGCACCCACAGTCAGTGTGATTTTTGTGTGTGCAGCTGTTTTCCTGTAAACACATCAGGATAAATACATGGAGAGTATCCTACAGTGCAGACAGCTGAAGTGACGCCAGGGTGGAGTTTCGCTGGTGATGTTAGTTAGTCATTAGATTTTAACGTCCTGTCAACCGCACAGGGTCAACTCTGGACAAACTCCCTCATTAACAGATGCACATTTCAAAACTCTTTCTTGCATATAAAACTTCTCTCAAGTCCATCTTTGCTGGCGAGAACTGACTCCATCTATTGTGCAAAGTAATCCTCTCCAAATTACAGTGCACATTTACCATTGGTGTGAAGCAGTGGAATGGACAACAGAGCACATAAACTGTGTACCTACAACCATAAGAGTACACATGTACTTCAACCATAAGAGTACACATGTACTTCACATGGAATCCAATCACCAGCCTGATATGTGTATGACATTCCATATACCTGACATTAATTTTTTTTTAAAGGCATTTGTTGTGAACAAGTCCCATGTAAAATTCATTTGTCAGTATGTTCCATATACATGACAGTTTTTTTTTACAGGCATTTGTTGTCAACAAGTCCTATGTAAAATTCATCTGTCAGCACATTCCATATGTCTGACAGCTTATTACAGGCATCTGTTGTTAACAAGTCCCATGTAAAATTCATTTATCAGCAGGGATGAGTTCCTGTTAAAAATTCATTTGGCATGGAAGAGTTCTACTTCAAATTCAACTGTCTTCATGGATGAGGTCATCACAGTCAAGTTCCATTTAGAATGAATTTTTCATGGGTGAGTTTAAAATTAACTTTTCATGGATATGTTCCATTACATATGGCATCAAAGAACCTGAGTACCTTCCCCCCCCCCACCCCCTCCATAAAACAAAACAATATCGACATCTCTTAAGAGAATTAAAAAATACAAGGGTAGCAGCGCACAGCTAGAAGGACTTCACAGTAACTTTATTATAAGCAGGACTTTATCTTATGGATTTCATCATAGTTCAGGAGCTGTGTGAGAGTCGAGGTGGCCGTCCTGGGCTGTCAGTCCTAATGAGCCTTCTGGTTTCCGTGGACGTAAAGCTGTATTGAACCGTGCTTCGGCATTGGTCTCAGCTTGTCCCTAATATGTCAGCTGACATCTGAGGACATTAAGCAACACTACCTACCTACCTACCTATGGATTTTGATTCTTTCTAAGCGGGGCCATTGTACTTGTTAAGTCACTGAGTAGTAGTAGTACTAGTAGTAGTAGTAGTAGTAGTAGTAGTACTAGTAGTAGTAGTAGTAGTAGTAGTACTAGTAGTAGTAGTAATTGTATTTTAATGTTCTGTCAACCTCACAGGGTCATCTCAGGACAGTCAAACTCAGGTCACAGGCAAATGCACGCTTCAAAACTCTTCTCATATATATATATAAACATCAAGACGATCCACAAAACCAATCACTTCGGAGACTTGCAGTACTATGACACAATTACACCTAAATGAACACAGCTTCTTTGGTAATGCTCACTTGTTCACTTTGTAACGCTGTCATTAGGAATAAAACAGCTCCTGGCTATCCTTTGGCATCAACATTTCTCTCACTGTACCCACCCGTTAATCCACCCACCCCCAAACAAAAGGAAGAGGGGAAAAAAGTGACACCCGTTGACAAGTTCTCTGTTACATAAATCTGAACCAAAATCAAAAATAAGTGACATAATTGTGATTTCCACAAAATAAGTTAATTAGCGCTCGAAATACATAACACAAGTACGACAATACTTATTAATAATAATACAAAGTTACCGTAGGCGACTCAGGTTTTAGTTGTACTTGTGTTACGTACTTTGAGCGCCAATTAACTCCCTTGTTTGCTGATTCTGCACAAGTGCTCTGGGCCTCGTTCTGTTCCAGATTCCACAAATGAAGAGATTCTATGAATACTATGTTCAGTGAGGACTCGTCTGTTGTTCTGTCTCTTTGACATATACAGACTGAACTTTGAAGTCATAACAAAAAGAGCTAATACTCATGTCTATCCACATTCAAAATGAAAACAATAACAATATTTTCACTTTCTTGTGATCTTGGAACGGGTCAGTTATTGAAACTGGTACGAAAGGGTGAAGGTAAAGGGAGATTACCACCGTGCAAAGTTTCTAAAAGACCTCTCTTAAGATAGTCTCACAGAAAAGAAAAACATTCAAAACTATGCAACAGTCGGCTGCACGTTGGAAACTTATCAATAACTACCTTTTAACTGACAAAAGTCATTTGGTACACAGTCTTGGCCTTGCATGTAAAACTATATAAAATCAAAACTTAATTCCATCAGAACAAGGAAATACACCTTTCAGTTTTACCTGTCACAACCCCTGTGACGCTGACATTACTTCAAGGTCACCGAAACTGGTGTGAAAATGTAAAGCTGAGGTGATATTTTATCGTCAAGCCAAGAATGGAAGATCTTTGCTTCTAAAGTCTAACAGAAAAGGGCAACATGAAAGTCTCTGGCACATATGGCAGCAGAGGTACACATAGACCACCACTCAGCATTACACAAGACCTTTTTTCATGTGACTCCAAAACAACGACAACAAAAGTACAGAATTAGAAACCATCGAAAAGACAAATAATTAGAAACTGTCAGACAGACAGATAGGTAATCAGAAACTCTTAGAGAATCAGAAATCATCAAACAGACAGACAGGCAATCAGAAACTCTTAGAGAATTAGAAACCATCAAACAGATACACAGGCAATCAGAAACCCTTAGAGGCCAACGCCACACACAATGACTGTGAATCTGCAGGGTAAATCATTGCATCGTTGTTTGCACTGGGGTGGCCGCTGCTATAACTATATGAACGATGACCGTTTCTCTGTGTGTCAAGCGTGAGCAAGGCCTGTTTACTTGTGTCTTTATACTTTCCTCTATTCTTCATTGCTTCAATTTTGTTTCAGACAATCTGATGGAACTGCTCCATGTGGGATGAGTAAAGTGTTAGCGAGTTGAACTGAGGTCAGTTCAAAGCCTATGTGCAGCAAATGCACCGACATCTGTGTGCATCTTAAAAATCCAAATAAAATCCTTAAAATTCCTAACCCTACCCTTGTCTGCACACATGAAAATGCACAGACAGGTAGAAATGGGTAGCGCCGCTCTTAGCCCTACCCAGGTAAGGTGACCTGAAATTTCCTGCAAGGGATAACAAACTGCTGAAAACAACAACAACAACAACAACAAAAACTGTACAAGAAAACCAACAACACAAGGGCCTGCCAACATTAAAGCTGAAAGGCCCAGCCCAGAGAGTGCACAGCGGCGACAGCTGCACAGAAACTCTCACTGGCTGGACTCGCAGCTACAACGTATTAAGATAGCTGGTCTGGCTCCACGGAAAAAGGCAACACAGTCATAATGGAAGATCCAAGTTCACAGGGTAAAAGTCAATGGTGCACAAACCACTCTGTTTGAAGAGCAAAACAACGCAAATCAACATTTGATTTAGAATGTAACAAGAACAGTTCTCCGCCGCAACAAAACCAACATGTTTTCATCAACTACCAGAGGCACTAGCTGATCATTATTCACCAGCGAGAACTCAACAAAGAGATACAGGTGAACCCCAGTATAATGCAACTTCTGTTTCATAGGGCCTGAAAGCACACATACACGTGGGCTCTGAAAGTGGATCAAAAATTGTCAATCAAGTCAGCACAGCCCAATTCCATCATAATGAGCTCTATCAGTTGTCAGTCGGTTACTGGGCTAAGTACTTCCATCATGACGAGCTCTGTCAGCCAGTCAGTACAGCCCAATTCCATCATGATGAGCTCAGTCAGTCAGTACAGCCCAATTCCATCATGATGAGCTCTGTCAGACACGTCAGTATAGCTCAATTCCATCATAATGAGCTCTATCAGTTGTCAGTTGGTTACTGGGCTAAGTACTTCCATCATGATGAGCTCTGTCAGACATGACAGTACAGCCCAATTCCATCATGATGAGCTCTGTCAGTCAGTCAGTACAGCCCAATTCCATCCTGATGAGTTCTGTCAGACATGTCAGTACAGCTCATTTCCATCATGATGAGCTCTGTCAGACACGTCAGTACAGCTCAGTTCCATCATGATGAGCTCTGTCAGCTGAGCCAATGCTGTGTAAAATACTAAAAATAGCAATGATCGCTCCAAAATTAGATGTAAGTTTACAGGACAAGGTATTCACATGCGTACCACTTTCAAAACTGAGATAAAACAGAAAACCAATAACAACGACAACAAAAAACAGCCTGGGGTCCGGTGGCCATCTGGGTTTTGGTTGGGTGCAAAGTGAACAAAATGGAGAAACTACTCTGTACCCCCCCGCCCCCCATCCAAAAGGGTTAAAACCAGGATCGGGAAAGTACGCTAAAACTTGAATCAGAAATGGGCACATGTATACAAGCTATTTTGGTTGAACTTTCTCTCTAAACATTCAAAAACATCAATTTCATTTTCAGGCTTCAGATCTGTTTAAAAATCAGATTTGAGGCTGCAAGCGGCAAGCAAGTATTTTTCAATGGCAGTCCATCTCCAGGGCCTATGAAAGCCAGTCTGCTCTCGTTTCCATGACTACCAGTAAATGATCTGACTGGTCATATTCTGCTGATATCTGACTGGCCTAGAAATGAGCATTCACTGAAGTCCAGCACTAGATCCAGGGCTTTGGAGCAGAGGGTCTCCCTAAAGCGACAGCAGGATGTGGATGCTACAGACGCTATGCTTTCAAAACCTTCTGAAACATGCATGTTTTACAGGATGAAATGCCATGCTGAAAGATGAGGGATCCTTAAAAACCGTCTCTGGGTGATAAGACTGTAAGGGGCAGGGTGCTGGACTAGATGGCCAGACCACATTACATCCTAAAGCACTCATGCCAATACACAGCCTTAGAAAGATCTTTGGACAAATATGGATCACATCATAACCTCGAGCTCCATTAACAAGGTCAGACTGCAGGACAGCCTAAAGCTCTGCTGACAAGGTCAGACTGCATAACAGTCTAAAGCTTTGCTGACAAGGTCAGACTGCAGGACAGCCTAAAGCTCTGCTGACAAGGTCAGACTGCATGACAGTCTAAAGCTCTGCTGACAAGGTCAGACTGCAGGACAGCCTAAAGCTCTGCTGACAAGGTCAGACTGCACAACAGTCTAAAGCTCTGCTGACAAGGTCAGACTGCACAACAGTCTAAAGCATTGCTGACAAGGTCAGACTGCATAACAGTCTAAAGCTCTGCTGACAAGGTCAGACTGCACAACAGTCTAAAGCATTGCTGACAAGGTCAGACTGCAGGACAGCCTGAAGCTCTGCTGACAAGGCCAGACTGCACAACAGTCTAAAGCTCTGCTGACAAGGTCAGACTGCACAACAGTCTAAAGCTTTGCTGACATTGTCAGACTGTACGACAGCCTAAAGCTCTGCTGACAAGGTCAACCTGCACAACAGTTTAAAGCTTTGCTGACATGGTCAGACTGCACAACAGCCTAAAGCTCTGCTGACAAGGTCAGACTGTACAACAGCCTAAAGCTCTGCTGACAAGGTCAGACCACAGAACACCCAAAGCTCTGCTGACAAGGTCAGACTGCCAGACAACCTAAAGCTCTGCTGACAGTCAGACTGCACAACAGCCTAAAGCTCTGCTGACAAAGTCAGACTGCACAACATCCTAAAACTTTGCTGACAAGGTCAGCCTGCACAGCAGCCTAAAGATCTGCTGACAAGGTCAGATTGCAGAACACTACAGCTAAAAGTCAGTCATACTAAAATGTCTATCAATTATCACACTTGGCATGTCAATAATGCATGAAGTAAGATAATGCATCCAGGTATGTAAGCTAGATTTAATTGTTCATTCACATTCAACCATGGGAAAGGAACCTCTCTTTACACACACTACTAGATCAGGCAATTGCACACACTGCACTCATCCAGCTATTCTGGTTTCACCTGTAAATCCAGGGTACATAATGTAGACTGCTACTCAACTCATCATTCTGACCTTGATAACAATTGTAATCACACACAATTATAACACAAACAAAGGGGTTGGAGCACAGGCGTATTACAACTACAACTGTGAACAAACACTAATGTTTCAAACGAAACAAGAGATCCAGACTGCAACTGCAACCAGAGCCAATAAAAATTTGACCATGCTGACTTGGCTCCTGACAGAATCTCATTTTTCACCGACTCGCTGTGGGGCGCTGTCGGCAAGTGACGGTGATGTCCATGCCGGGTTGTATACTCTAACAAGAATGGCACAGACCACCTTTGATTTTATTGTACAATGCATGGAAGCTCACTGGAATGACGTGACCCTGGACATTTTTCTTCCACCTCAGAGTCTGAAGGCCTAGTCAGAGCAAGGCTCTCTAGAGCAAGAGAAATCCAGTCTCAATGACAAACACTGTCATTTCAAAGAAACAAAAAGGAGACTAATGCAACTAACGAGAAAAGGAAAGTGTGAACACTTGTATAGGGTTGTAAATTGTAAATCCTATAGCTGTCAACCTCTTTTGGGAGTAAACTTTAGTCCAGTGTTTGTGAACCTGTATTTCCCTTCCGCAGGCCAGGGTCTTTTGTTTTTTGCTGGTGGCAGCAGCATTCTGAATTCCAACGGCATGTGTGGCAGTGGAAGGAAGGAGCAATGTTGTGCTAAATAGGCATGCACGACTTCAAATCTCACTTCCAATGAGATTTCTTAGCCTATTGTACTAGGCCCGTCAGTGTGCATTTGGCGATGGCCAGTGTCAGCTGCTCGTTCAACAGTTTTTCAAACTTTTTGCTCAGTTTAAAACAACAACAAAATCTCATGAAAATTATGTTTTCCTGTATCAGTTTTCCAATATGGCCATATCCCCCCCCAAATAATGAAAAACTGTATTTTATACTGGTAAACCGTATGGGTTGACAGGTATGGAATCCTCATCAATCTGGACACCTGGGTGCCTACTAAATACTTCCTCATGTATCAGTAGTTCAGATGAATGAATTCTGCACTTTTATTCTCAACACAATGATGCACAAAAGCCTCATGATACACAATACGCATATCTAGCTATTTTGCAGTCAAAGGCAACTTTACCAAATTATCAAGAACGGTCCTTTCAAAACCCTTACTGTTGCAACTGTTAGATTCAATCAGGGTTTTTTCAAAGGTATTGAACAAAAATGTTTAATGATGATAAAAATAAACAAACTGAGAGTTATTTGCAAAAACTGAAAGCCAAAAGTTCTACTGCAGGAAAGAATGGAGATCGTTTTGGTAAATGACCACTTTAGATGTAGTGTTCAATTGCACTCCTAGTAATAGCTTTACCCAGACTTTTAGTGTTCAACTGCACTCCTATTAATAGCTTTACCCACACTTTTAGTGTTAACCTGCACTCCTAGTAATAGCTTTACCCAGATTTTTAGTGTTCAACTGCACTCCTATTAATAGCTTTACCCAGACTTTTAGTGTTAACCTGCACTCCTAGTAATAGCTTTACCCAGACTTTTAGTGTTAACCTGCACTCCTAGTAATAGCTTTACCCAGATTTTTAGTGTTCAACTGCACTCCTATTAATAGCTTTACCCAGACTTTTAGTGTTAACCTGCACTCCTAGTAATAGCTTTACCCAGACTTTTAGTGTTAACCTGCACTCCTAATAGCTTTACCCAGTAATAGCTTTACCCAGATTTTTAGTGTTCAACTGCACTCCTAGTAATAGCTTTACCCAGATTTTTAGTGTTCAACTGCACTCCTAGTAATAGCTTTACCCAGACTGTTAGTGTTCAACTGCACTCCTATTAATAGCTTTACCCAGACTTTTAGTGTTAACCTGCACTCCTATTAATAGCTTTACCCAGACTTTTAGTGTTAACCTGCACTCCTAGTAATAGCTTTACCCAGACTTTTAGTGTTCAACTGCACTCCTATTAATAGCTTTACCCAGACTTTTAAGTTTTCAGGAAAAATTATAGTTCCTTGTCTGCTTTGGACTTCTGACTCTAAAAAACCAATCTAAGGATAAAGGACAATATTAGTGCTTGGAAATTACCACCACCCTACTACAACATCCAGATGCCAAGGTTTCTGAATTATAACCATCCTGATGATGAAGGTTCCGCTCGGCATGTGCAGAAAAAGATACATAACAGACAAGTGAGCAAAGTGGTGTGCTCAAAAATGAGCTCCAAAAACATCAAAAACTATCAACACGTCACATGCACATAATACGAAACAACCCCACAGGGAAAACTAAACTTCTGATGCGTTGCTTTCCTTGGTAATATCACAAAAAAGTATTGCACGTTTAACTCCAACATTTTCCTGCTCCAACAATTTGAATGATAGTAGTTTCCAATACAACTACATAATATGACAAAACTGAATGAAAGATCACAAACTCATTTTATAGTGAGTTCATCATTGACATCCCTTACTATTCAAAGAGACATGATTCAGACTGGAATGTGAACAAATAAAACAGTTTTGTGTCCAAAGATCCGAAATGATTGATTGCCGCAAAGCCAGTTTTGTCTCTATATGACAGACAGACAAGAAAAACAAAAACTTCAACCTGAGGATTTTATATTTTAGAAGCCTTATTGGTTACAGGTCCAATTCAGAGGACTTTTTCTTCTTCAAAATGCATTGAACCACTCGACACACATAGTGTGTACACAGGCTGCCCAGGCAAAACTTTAATAACACCACTGCCTAGCTGTCATCATTTATGGCATTATACATACATCTGAGCTGTGGTGGTTCCAAGAACTGTTGCTTGAGGTGCTGACTTGCACATGTGACATAAAATCAACAGGACATTTTCATCAAGAATGCATATTTACAAGTTTTTATATTTGACCTCTCCCATCCGTTGGGCCAAGCACTAGTTTCAAGGGGTTAGTCCCTTTACAGATAAAAAATCATTCAGTCAATGAAAACTGTTGACTGTCAAGATCAAAACAGAACAAAACAATCAAATAGACAAGAGTATAAGAAGACTAGGGGTACCGAGTATATATATTATAGATATTGCAATATACCAATTAGTCATGAGTAAAATACATCAAGTACATATCCACATGAGAATAGTAACAGTTGAAGCTAAAAATCTACACAGACCACTACCCAATGTCTACATATTTATTTTCTAAACAAGTGCAGCTACAAGTACAACAGAGAAATCCTATGACAATTTTTTTGTCCAAGTCCAGTCTGTAAGATGTGCAAACATGGATAAAAGATGATTAAAATGCAGAGAAATACATGCTGTCGGCACATAGCATAATACTGTCCCACCACCATATGTGAACAAATTGAGCCTGGCCACTTGCCCATGTCTTTGGGATGCAGCTTTCTCACAGCTCCTCACAACAAATGCATAGGGCGCTGAAGCTGCCTCATCAACAGATGATTCTTACACATAAAGCAAACTAAGTTGGGGGACAAGGGCAGTAAAAAAGTAAGTCATTGGTGGTGGTACTTCACGTTTGCCGTTTCCTCTACTGAAAGTGGTGACATGGACCGGTGACCAGCTCTGCTTTAACACCCACATCTTCTCCCCAGTCTCCTCTACTGAAAGCGGTGACATGGACTGGTGATTCCTCTAATGAAAGCGGTGACATGGACCGGTGACCAGCTCTGCTTTAACACCCACATCTTCTCCCCAGCCTCCTCTACTGAAAGCGGTGACATGGACTGGTGACCAGCTCTACTTTAACACCCACATCTTCTCCCCAGCCTCCTCTACTGAAAGCGGTGACATGGACCGGTGTCCGGCTCTGCTTTAACACCCACATCTTCTCCCCAGCCTTCTCTACTGAAAGTGGTGACATGGACCGGTGACCGGCTCTGCTTTAACACCCACATCTTCTCCCCAGCCTCCTCTACTGAAAGCGGTGACATGGACCGGTGACCAGCTCTGCTTTAACACCCACATCTTCTCCCCAGCCTCCTCTACTGAAAGTGGTGACATGGACCGGTGACCGGCTTTGCTTTAACACCCATATCTTCTCCCCAGTCTCACAATTTGCATATTTTTTAGAACAAGGCAGAGCTTTTCCAGTTTGGGTGCATGATATATATTCCTTACCCATTCACTAAAAGCAATGCCAGCAGTGAACTTGTTACTATGCCTCTCTATGCTTGGTCATTATTTGAGGCGCATGTGTGTGCACGTTTTTCAGGCAGAATATTGAGCAAACGTCCCCCTAGCCTCCACTGTCTCACTTAAATCAGCTGTACCTGGTGGCTGTGTTGTACAAATTAAAGGGGACCCCAAGCGAACTAGTACAGGAATGGAAAGAACATAGCCCCTATGGTGTTTTTTCAGTAAAAGTATTGTCTAGTTTGCCAAAACAACAACAACAGATGTCTGAAAATGGCAAAAACACTGTCTGTGATATTATGAATACAGTCAGCACATGTGACAGTGTACCTATTCAGGCAGATGTATCTAATACATTATTAGCCAACCAGTTTTTCTTCTTCATGGTGAAGAGTGAACCAAGAGCGAACACCCTGAGAAGCTCAACTTCAAAGCAAGAAGTACTTCTGTTGCATCAATACTGATGACCACCATACAAAGTCTGCAAACAGAACGATCTGCACATTTTATTTTTTAGGCCAATCTGTGTCTTTGCCTGGGGTCCCCTTTAACTTGCAAAACACTGACGTCGTATCGAGGAGGAGCATGGCCCTCGTCAGCTTTCGCCAGTGAAACTGGGTTGGTGGGTATAAGCTCTCAAGAAAAGTTTCAAAATGTTTTAACTTGCTTCAAAAGCCGTGTTCAAAATAGTTTTTCTTTTTGCCCCCCCCCACCCTGTATGCCCCCCCCCTCACCCCCCCCCCCCCCCACTGGCACCACAGCCACAAAGGCAAAAAATGAGATACTGTTCTCTACGTTATGGATAATAAACTCACAAGATCGGCGACTATTCAACAGGGGAAAAAGAAAACCTGTAGTCAGTAGCACCTGCGATCAAACATGACGCTAACCAGAGAAGAGTTTAAAGAAGGAGACTGATCAGAATCTGTCACATCTGGACAAAATAAACTGTATTTGAAAAGCAAATACTTGCAATCACATCATTTTCGAAGTACTATTGACAGGAAGTACTATTGACAGGAATAAATACAGATCTCATAACCTCCATAAAAACTGGATAACTTATTACAAAGCTGAATAAACTTGGTGATTGTCTAGTACATGTAAATTTAAAAAAATACAGATCATTTTATGGACTACTGGTGCAAAATCTCTGTATTTTGACCAACACTGGAAGAGGTAGTGAATCGCTAAATTCATTTTCAAATGAAGCTGTTCGTGACATTGCGTTGATTCTGCACTGTGTCTACAAATGTGAGGTGATAATTTCCAGTGACAAGATGATGAGGCAGTAACTTCCGGTGACGTGATGATGAGGCAGTAACTTCCAGTGACATGACTGGCTGTTCAGATGATGGGATGAAAATGAAAAAAACAAAACTTGAAAGAAACATCACCTTTCAAAACTGTTTGTGTGTTGATTCTGCATCTCATCTTCTAATGCGTGCAGTAATTTCCACTGGCAATGATAATGGAAGAACTGGCTGTTCAAGAGGATGGGTGAAAATGAGAAAAGGAAAAAAAACACCCAACATAAACCGAAAGAACCAGCCCAAGTGTGGAACCGTACGAATACACAAACCAAGCATCAAACTGAATGATTCTTCGTTGAGCCATCTGATTACTGCCTCGGATCAGTCTTCCTCAGATCAGTCATAACTGTCAAGTCACATACATGAGTCGTCCATCAGCCAAAAGGCCAATCACACGAAACTGTTCTGATCATGAAAGCCAGCAAGTGCACAGTACAGACCACTACAACAAACAGCAAGTGCTGTAAGTGTGAGTTACACATTTTCGGTGTCTTTAATTAAGGTTAAACTCATTCTGCCCGAAAAGAAGTGTTGCTTTTACAAATTCGCATCTTTTTCTGGCTGTGAAGAGGCAGTGCAGTGATGTTCTAAGTGTACTGGCAGCGGCCAGTTTCTGAACTACTCTGCAATAGACCTCTTGGTGCTCTCACTGTATACATCACAACTTTCTTCAAACCAGAATGCAAAGGTATAAACACCAGAGCTCATTGCCAACCAGACCAACGCTGGAAACTGTTTAAAAGCAATGCTGGGAGACTGGGTGGAGTTTGTATGGTTTCCCCAAGTGTATGGATACCACCTTCAACTGAACTGAACCCAACTGCCTTGACAATCGATCCTGGATCCCACCTTCAACTAAACTAAACCCAACTGCCTTGACAATCGCTCCTGGATCCCACCTTCAACTAAACTAAACCCAACTGCCTTGACAATCGATCCTGGATCACACCTTCAACTATACTAAACCCAACTGCCTTGACAATCGATCCTGGATCACACCTTCAACTGAACTGAACCCAACTGCCTTGACAATCGATCCTGGATCACACCTTCAACTGAACTGAACCCAACTGCCTTGACAATCGATCCTGGATCACACCTTCAACTGAGCTGAATCCAGTTGCCTTGATCCTACGAGTAAAATTCAGGTCACTGTGCACCCAAGTTAGTCTGGGCACAAATACAGGATACAGGCAGCGCAAGCTAAAGACAAACTGACTAAAACTCAGCTGAATGGAGAGCTGAGAAGCACAAGCTAAAGAAAAAAGGACTAAAACTCAGATGGATGGAGTGCTGAAAAGCACAAGTTAGAGAAAAACTGGCTAAATCTCAGATGGATGGAGTGCTGAAAAGCACAAGTTAGAGAAAAACTGGCTAAATCTCAGACGGATGGAGTGCTGAAAAGCACAAGTTAGAGAAAAACTGACTAAATCTCAGACTGATGAAGTGCTGAAAAGCACAAGTTAGAGAAAAACTGACTAAATCTCAGACTGATGGAGTGCTGAAAAGCACAAGTTAGAGAAAAACAGACTAAATCTCAGATTGATGGAGTGCTGAAAAGCACAAGTTAGAGAAAAACTGACTAAATCTCAGACTGATGAAGTGCTGAAAAGCACAAGCTAAAGAAAAACTGATAAAATCTCAGATGGATTGAGTGCTGAAAAGCACAAGCTGAAGAAAACTGACTAAAACATTATCTAAAATACAGTGGTTTTTATTGTTGAATACAACGACCCTTTATTTGCCAGCTCCACCAAAACAGTACAACTGTTACATTTTGTCCTCACCTCCTACCCTGCCAGATGAAAGAAAAAAATAAGGCTCAAAAGCACATCCTAAAATTGATTCCTAAAAGGTAGCAGAAAATACATCCATGCAATGCTTCTGATCAGCTAAGCAGTTTTCTGGTTTAGACCCTTGTAGTTCATCAGTGTAGCAGGCCCTAGTCGGCTAAACAGCCTTTGATCATCCGCATCAAGGTTGGCAAAAGCAAGGAGGAGCATTCACAAGGCTTACAGGCCTTAAAAGCACATCATGCAACTGGGCCTGGGTACCCTTCTGTTGGGACTCACACTAAACACTCTTTATCCCTGGTATAGCAAGACATGCAACCGGGCCCGGGTACTCTGCTGCTGGGACTCACACTAAACACTCTTTATCCCTGGCATAGCAAGACAGAGCAGTCAATATTTGGTTTCTAAGTCCCCGTCAGCTGCCTCCACCACAAAAGGGCAAATGTCAAGTACTTGCTGCGGGGCAAACAATGCCCGCAGCAGAGCAGGTATTCACACGAGCATTCGCAAAATCACCAAACTGCAGGCTTGGGGACGTTCTTAACGCAGCGCAAAGTCACCTCACGAAGTGCCTTCAGTAACTCTGCCATGGCCTTTCTTCGCTGATAGTTCTTAGCAAGCCTTGTAATGCAAAGTCACTTCACGAAGTCACTTTGCAAATTGGCTGAAGATGATCACACGGTGCACCTGATTTTCTGGTCAGTTTCCAATGTCACTGAGCTGTCAACACAGCTTTGTTGATTTTACCCAATGACCCTGGCACTCCAGCAACCCACTATTTTTATACTGAGAACTGCAGAACTGACTGAAGACATTCCAACAAAGTGGGCCAAAGTTATGTTAGGAGCGCCCCATATGGGGACAAGCTGATGGAAACGGCCTGCATGTCGGCTGTGCAGTCTTTGAGCATCCACGTCATGGTTGGCAAAATACGGAGGATCGTTGACAAGTCACCGACCCCATTTCAAGGTTGGCAAAAGTGAGGAGGCGTGTTCGCAAGTCTCCGACCCCCAGGTGAAGGTTGGCGAAAATATGTGACGGCGTGTTCGCAAGTCTCCGACCCCCAGGTGAAGGTCGGCGAAAACGTGACGGCGTGTTCGCAAGTCTCCAACAACCCCCAGGTGAAGGTCGGCGAAAACGTGAAGGAGTGTTCGCAAGTCTCCAACAACCCCCAGGTGAAGGTCGGCGAAAACGTGAAGGAGTGTTCACAAGTCTCCAACAACCCCCAGGCCGGCCGGACAGGGTTTGTTGTGGAGGTGGGTGGTGCATTCGATGGCGGGCACATGGCCGCTGTCCCACATGCCGGGGTCACACTGTGCACACAGCCCCACCAGGGTGCAGGGAATCGCTGCCTTGCTGCGGAACTGGTGCAGCAAGCCTCGTGCCTGCGGAAACAACGGGCGTCAGTATGCAAGCGCTTGTGAGTGAAAATGCCGTTACAGCGTCAACGTATCCCTGCTCGGCCACTTTTGCCTACCGTTACCCAGTGCATCCAGGACATCTGCTCAGCTTACTTGACGCATCAAATACACTTACCCGCCTTTGCCAAGGACATCCATCAGCTCACCTCCGCCCAAACACATCAACTATGTCTGCCCACCTTGACCCGGTGCAACCAGCACACCTGCTCACCTTTACCTAACACATCAACTGTGTCTGCCCACCTTGACCCGGCACACCTGCTCATCTTTACCTAACACATCAACTATGTCTACCCACCTTGACTCATTACACTCAGCACACCTGCTCACCTTTACCTAACACATCAACTATGTCTGCCCACCGTGACACGACACACTGGCTTACCTTTACCTAACACATCAACTATGTCTGCCCACCTTGACCCGGTACATCTGCTCACCTTTACCCAACACATCAACTATGTCTGCCCACCTTGACCCGGTACACCTGCACCTAACACATCAACTATGTCTGCCCACCTTGACCCATTACACCCAGCTCATCTGCTCACCTTTACCCAACACATCAACTACGTCTGCCCACCTTGACCCAGCACACCTGCTCACCTTTACCTAACACATCACCTATGTCTGCCCACTGTAGCCCAGTACACCTGCTCACCTTTACCTAACACATCAACTATGTCTGCCCACCTTGACCCGGTCACCCAGCACACCTGCTCACCTTTACCTAACACATCAACTATGTCTGCCCACCTTGACCCGGCACACCTCCCACACCAACACATCAACTAGTCTGCCCACCTTGACCCATCACCTGCACACCTGCTCACCTTTACCTAACACATCACCTATGTCTGCCCACTGTAGCCCAGTACACCTGCTCACCTTTACCTAACACATCAACTATGTCTGCCCACAGTGAACCCAGTACACCCGCTCACCATTACCAACACATGATACATTTGTCTACCTTGACCATGCACACCAGCACACCTGCCACTTTTACCTTAACAAACCTGCCACCTTGTCTCCCACATCTGCCACACCTGCTCACCTTTACCTAACACATCACACTATGTCTGCCCACTGACCCAGTACATCTGCTCACCTTACCAACACATCACTATGTTTCTACCTAACTGTACCATTACACCTGCCAGCTTACCTGAACACAAACATCTGCCCACCTTACTCCCCACATCTGCCACAGTTGTCTACCCTTATTAGCACACCTGCCACCTCTCACCCTCACATCTGCCACAGCTGTCTCCCCTGTACAGACACCTGCCCACCTTTACCTCAATCACACTGCCCCCCTACACCCCTCACATTCTACCATACTTGCACCTTTACCCCCCCCCCCATCTGCCTAGCTTCTACCTGATAACACACCTGCCCACCTTTACCCCCACATCTGCCATAGCTGTCTACCCTATTCAGCACACCTGCCCACCTTTACCCCCACATCTGCATAGCTGTCTACCCGTATTCACACACCTGAACCACCTTTACCCCCCACATCTGCCATAGTTGTCTACCTGTATTCAGCACACCTGCCCACCTTTACCCCCCACATCTGCCACAGTGTCTACCGTATTCAGCACACCTGCCTCCCTTTACCCCCCACATCTGCCATAGCTGTCTACCCGTATTCAGCACACCTGCCTCCCTTTACCCCCCACATCTGCCATAGTTGTCTACCCGTATTCAGCACACCTCCCCCTTTACCCCCCACATCTGCATAGTCTGTCTCCCGTATTAGCACACCTGCCTCCCTTTACCCCCCACATCTGCCATAGCGTCTCCCGTATTCATGCACACCTGCCCACCTTTACCCCCCACATCTGCCATAGTTGTCTCCCGTATTAGCACACCTGCCTCCCTTTACCCCCCACATCTGCCATAGCTGTCTACCCGTATTCAGCACACCTGCCTCCCTTTACCCCCCACATCTGCCATAGCTGTCTACCCGTATTCAGCACACCTGCCCCCTTTACCCCCCACATCTGCCATAGTTGTCTACCTGTATTCAGCACACCTGCCTCCCTTTACCCCCCACATCTGCCATAGTTGTCTACCGTATTCAGCACACCTGCCTCCCTTTACCCCCCACATCTGCCATAGTTGTCTACCCGTATTCAGCACACCTGCCTCCCTTTACCCCCCACATCTGCCATAGTGTCTACCCGTATTCACACACCTGCCCCTTTACCCCCACATCTGCCATAGTTGTCTACCTTATTCACACACCTGCCCCCTTTACCCCCCACATCTGCCATAGTTGTCTACCGTATTCAGCACACCTGCCTCCCTTTACCCCCCACATCTGCCATAGTTGTCTCCGTATTAGCACACCTCCTCCCTTTACCCCCCACATCTGCCAAGTGTCTCCGTATTCAGCACACCTGCCTCCCTTTACCCCCACATCTGCCAGTTGTCTACCCGTATTCAGCACACCTGCCTCCTTTACCCCCCACATCTGCCATAGTTGTCTTCCCGTATTTAGCACACCTGCCTCCCTTTACCCCCCACATCTGCCATAGTGTCTTCCCGTATTCACACACCTGCCTCCCTTACCCCCCACATCTGCCATAGTTGTCTTCCGTATTTACACACCTTCCCCCTTTACCCCCCACATCTGCCATAGTGTCTACCTTATTCAGCACACCTGCCCCCTTACCCCCACATCTGCCAAGTGTCTCCTGTATTCAGCACACCTGCCCTCCCCTTCCCCCACCCCCCTTTCCCCCACATCTGCATGTCTACCGTATTCAGCACACCTGCCTCCCTTTACCCCCCACATCTGCCATAGTTGTCTCCCGTATTAGCACACCTGCCTCCCTTTACCCCCCACATCTGCCATAGTGTCTCCGTATTAGCACACCTGCCTCCCTTTACCCCCCACATCTGCCATAGTTGTCTTCCGTATTCAGCACACCTCCTCCCTTACCCCCCACATCTGCCATAGTTGTCTTCCTGTATTTAGCACACCTTCCTCCCTTTACCCCCCACATCTGCCATAGTTGTCTTCCTTATTCAGCACACCTGCCTCCCTTACCCCCCACATCTGCCATAGTTGTCTTCCTGTATTTAGCACACCTTCCTCCCTTTACCCCCCACATCTGCCATAGCTGTCTACCCTTATTCAGCACACCTGCCCTCTTTACCCCCACATCTGCCATAGTTGTCTACCCTTATTCAGCACACCTGCCCCCCATTTTCCCCCTTGCATGTTCCCCCGCCCCCCCCCCCCCCATCTCCATAGTCTCTACCCATATTTAGCACACCTGCCCCCCTTTACTCCCCCACATCTACCATAGCTGTCTACCTGTATTCAGCACACCTGCCTCCCTTTACCCCCCACATCTGCCATAGTTGTCTTCCCATATTTAGCACACCTGCCTCCCTTTACCCCCCACATCCAGCATATCTGCCTGCCTACACTTGCTTTCCTTGGACTACCATACCTGCTACACCTGCCTAGCTTCACCTAGCAAACTCATGCACCTGCCCACCTTTACTTTGTACATCAAGCATATCTGCCTGCCTACACCTGCCTCGTTTGACTCACCATACCTGACAAACCTGCCTAGCTTTACCTAGCAAACTCATGCACCTGCCCACCTTTACTCTGTACACAAAGCATATCTGCCTGCCTCATTTGACTCAACTTACTGGACACACATGCCTAGCTTTAATAATAATAATAATGTACATTTATTATGAGCTCATCAATGCCCTGAGCGCTCACACGATACACATTAAACTAAATACAATATTCTATACACACGTAGGACACAGTAAGTAAGTAAGTAATTTGGTGTTTTATGCCCAGTCAACCATTACGGTTATCTCAGGCATTAGGGCACAGTCGTACCAAAACAATTTACATAAGGTATTATATGGAAACACACACACACACAATGACTACAGCAGAAACTGGGTATTGATATTAGTTGGTGTGGAAATACTGTGAAAAGAGGATGGTTTTTGGTTCGGTTAGCAAACAGTTTACCTAGCAAATACATGCACCCGCCCACCTTTACACCAAGCATATCTGCCTGCCTCGTTTGACTCACCATACCTGACACACCTGACTAGCTTTACCTAGCAAACACATACACCTGCCCACCTTTCTCAGCACGATGTCCCCGTTCATGTGCATGGCCAGAGAGGAGAAATGAAGCAAAATGTCATCTGCTGGCAGTCGCTGGTCCACCACGTCATCCCCATAGATGGCCACGATGGCCACACACAGAAACAAGTGGAAGTAGTCGGTCTGGTAGTGGGCCCAGCAGGTTTCCCAGATCCGTAGCGCATCCTGTTCGTTGAACTCTCGCTTGAAGCACAGCAAGATCCACCTGTGACCATTCAAAACACACACAGAGGGAAACATAAACAAGTTGTCTCTGACCTGTGAGCAAAGAGAAGCAATACCCCTCACCCTCCTACCAACCATTCGAAACACATCAAGTGACACAAAAACAGGATGTCTCTCACCTGTGATCGTTTGAAACGCACATGGAGTGAAACACACACAAGTTGTTTCTTTCTCTCACCTGTGGGCAAAGAGAAGCAATACCCCTCACCCTTCTACTGATGATTCAAAACACACATGGAGTGAAACACGCACAAGTTGTCTCTTTCTCTCACCTGTGGGTAAAGAGAAGCAATACGGTATACCCATCCCCCTCCTACTGATGATTCAAAGCACACATGGAGTGAAACACACGCAAGTTGTCTCTTTCTCTCACCTGTGGGCAAAGAGAAGCAATACCCCTCCCCCTCCTAACGACCATTCAGAACACACACAGAGTGAAACACACGCAAGTTGTCTCTCACCTGTGGGCAAACAGAAGCAATAGCCCTCCCCCTCCTAATGACCGTTCAAAACACACTGAGCAAAATACACACAAGTTGTCTCTGACCTGTGGGCAAACAGAAGCAATAGCCCTCCCCCTCCTAATGACCGTTCAAAACACACTGAGCAAAATACACACAAGTTGTCTCTGACCTGTGGGCAAACAGAAGCAATACCCTCCCCCTCCTAATGACCGTTCAAAACCCACTGAGTAAAATACACACAAGTTGTCTCTGACCTGTGGGCAAAGAGAAGCTCCAGGGCATCCTGTCCGAGCAGCTTGAGGTGGTAGAAGAACCGTGGCAGCATCACTCGCAGCAACTCGCGCAGGTAGTCCTGTGATGATGGAACAGAACACCAGTGTACAACAAAATGCCAGGATACAACAGAACACCAGTGTACACCAGAACGTCAGTGTACAACAGAACGTCAGTGTACAACAGAATGTCAGCGTACAACATAACACCAGGGTACAACAGACCAGTGTACAGCAAAATGCCAGTGTACAACTGAACACCAGTGTACAACAGAATGCCAGTGTACACTCAGCACAGTCACCTGGTCATTACTTGCTGGAGTGGCAGGTAACACTGTGTGCATGACAATATCAGAGTATGTACAGGTGTGGGGAAATGGCTGCACACTCTACCTTCTCACCCAGCACTGGGTGAACCTCAGGGTTTTGGCGGAGGAACTCTAACAAGCTAACAAACAACTTTTAAGGAACTCCAACAAACTAACAATCTTTTAACAGAGTGGGCAACAACAACAACAAACAAAAAAAAAAATTAAATATATTATATATATATATAAAAGAAGAGAAAAAAAAACAGCCACAAAGATGCCCGCTGGCTTACCAGTTGTTTATCCATGTCAGAATCAGTGGGGGATGAGACGAAGATGGTCCTGGTCATGAGACCAGTGAAGCACCAGAAGGCATCAGCTTCCTGCTGCATCTCAGCCAGGATGGGCGCCAGCAGGTCTGACATGCCTTGTGAGTAGCCACTGTGGGGGTGGGTGGCTGCGTAGTTCAGCAGGATGTTTCTGACACGCGCAAAGAACACAGCATGTGTAGGCATATTTGGCTTTCGTTGCTATAATAATAACAATAAGAATGCACTCTTTTGTACAGTGCGATTTCTCTCCTGAAGCACACAGCTCACCAAAAACAAAAACAAAAAAACAAACAAACACAAAACAAGGAAAATCTACAGTTATTAAAAAAAGATTGCACACAGAGAGAGATATAGCTCAACAACCTTCAGGCATGCATACATTCAGTACATAGTGCATTATCAGCTGTTGAAAATAGCCTCAAAATGTCAAACTATATCATATATTTATATTAATTTTATCATTTGTTAGTTCTTTTCACTCCCCTGAATGCGTGTGTGTGTGTGTGTGTGTGTGTGTGTGTGTGTGTGTGTGTGTGTGTGTGTGTGTGTGTGTGTGTGTGTGAGAGAGAGAGAGAGAGAGGGGGAGAGAGAGAGAGAGAGAGAGAGAGAGAGAGAGAGAGAGAGAAGAGAGAGAGAGAGAGAGAGAGAGAGAGAGAGAGAGAGAGAGAGAGAGAGAGAGACAGAGACAGAGACAGAGACAGAGAGAGAGATATGAAGAAGATGAAAGAAGAAGAAGAAGCAAGAAGAAGACGCTAAATGCACTGCAGAGAGAGAGAGAGAGAAATCCGAAGAAGATGAAAGAAGAAGAAGACGCTAAATGCACTGCAGGCAGGGTGCAACACTCACTTGAGGACCTGGATGTTGGGGTTGTGCTGACCACGAAAGTAGGGGTGGCTGCGGTCTGTCCTCACCACATCCTTCTCCACAATGCACTGGATGTTGCGCCAGAAGTGCTGCTTGTCCTCCCCTCTCAGTGACTCCCTGGTGCATTCAATACATCAGCGTGAGCTGAATATAATGAAGTGCTGATATATACTAAATATAGTGATTTTAAGTGCCTTTTAGACGTGTTTTTTTTTGGGAAGACGTGATTGAGAGAAAGACAGAGAGAGACAGAGAGAAAGTGTGTGTGTGTGTGTGTGTGTGTGTGTGTGCGTGTGTGTGTATGTGTGTGTGCTACTTAAGATTAACTTAAGGGTGTGACAACTAGTATGTGTGTGAACAATTCGGGCACCATTGTCATTGTGACTGCAACGTTCTTACTGATTATTCACTTGATTTTATTAAGCTTTTTATTCTAATTAAGCGAGTGAAACTGTATAGTATTTAATTAAGTTTTTATGTACTTGTTATTATTTGTCAAAGGCAGACAACTGAATTTCCTTTTCAAGGATTAATAAAGTATTATTGTATTGTATTGTTTCAGCTTTTCCACATAAAGAAAAAATGACATTAACCATTTATGCTAAATGCAAATGTTAAATCTTGACCTATAATGTCTGCTCCTACACTGTTTAATTTCTAGTCACAACATCTACTCCTGAACTGTTATATCTATATCCCTAGCCATCATGTCTATAGCTCCACCTTAATCTCAAGTTGCAATGCCAACCTCTCTGCAGCTGTTTCACCTCTGCTAGCAAAGTCTTTTCCTTGACTGTTAGATCTCTAAATGCAAATGTTAAATCTTTACCTATAATGTCTGTCTACTCCTACCCTGTTCAATTTCTAGTCACAATGTCTATTCCTAAACTGTTATATATTTAGCCTGCACATCTACACCTCAACTTCTAATCTCAAGTAGCAATGTCAACAACTATGCAGCTGTTTCATCTCTGCTAGCAAAGTCTTTTCCTTGACTGTTAGATCTCTAAACGCAAATGTTAAATCTTTACCTATAATGTCTACTCCTACCCTGTTCAGTTTCTAGTCACAATGTCTATTCCTAAACTGTTATATCTCTAGCCATCACATCTATACCTCAGCTTCTAAAGTAGCAATGTCAACAACTATGCAGCTGTTTCACCTCTGCTAGCAAAGTCTTTTCCTTGCCTGTTAGATCTCTAAACGCAAATGTTAAATCTTTACCTCTAATGTCTACTCCTACCCTGTTCAGTTTTTAGTCCCAATGTCTATTCCTAAACTGTTATATATTTAGCGCGCACATCTACACCTCAACTTCTAATCTCAAGTAGCAATGTCAACAACTATGCAGCTGTTTCACCTCTGCTTGCAAAGTCCTTGATTGTTAGATCTCTAAATGCAAATGTTAAATCTTTACCTATAATGTCTACTCCTACATTGTTCAATTTCTAGTCACGTCTATTCCTAAACTGTTATAAATTTAGCCCGCACGTCTACTCCTCAACTTCTAATCTCAAGTAGCAATGTCAACAACTATGCAACTGTTTCATCTCTGCAAAGTCTTTTCCTTGATTATTATTTCTCTAGCAGTGATGCTGCCTCTGCAACATCCCTGGTCACATCTACTCCTCTACTGTTAAATCTGGTTGTGTCTTTTCCTCAGCCATTAAGAAAACTCCAACAAAACAGACCACCATTCACTGGCAATATGTATTACCACAAACACTCATCGGCTTGAAACACCAGTGCACTTTCTTCATTGATTCTGATTTGCTGATGAATGTAACAGTGTCTGGATTAGTAGAATATCACGGAACCAGTTCTCACCTCATTTTGCGTATGTCGTAATATTCAATGTACTTGTCGTTGCGGATTTGTTCTCGTTCTTCAAAAGTGGAATCAAAGGGGAAGTAATGCAGCAAGAAAGGCCACACTTCTGGTCGAATCATTGGATCCAGTCCACCGAAAAATATCGCCTAAAACAGATTGTGGAAGTGCGATTCAAAATGTTTTGTATTCCAAAAATGGAACCTTCAGGCTGCAACACATAAATAAAGAAATAACGATCATTATTATGGACATACAGGCACTTTTATTCTATTCCAGTTAAAAAAAAGAAAAAAAGTTCAAAGCACTGCACAGCTGGAACTGCATGGCCGGATGCCTTGAAACCTGCTGCTTGCTGGATCTACAAAAAGAGTAAACAGCCCTTTCCGTACAGCATGAAGGACAAAGCAGAAACAGATGAGCTTGAATCACTGAATGATAAATGCAGCAGGTTTCCTCTGATAACTGTCAAGATTTCTGGCCAAAAAAGGACATGATGTGCCTGAAACATAGCACAGTAAACTTTTGCCACTGTGCTGTGTGCAGACAGCATTTTTGAGTTTTCACATTTTCTGACCCACAGTTAATGAAACATTAAAATGGATAACATTGCTGCCCATCTTAATGCAGAATCATTCTGGTGGTGACAGTGTAGCATTAGTAGGTGTAGTCCCCCCCCCCCCCCCACATCCTCTGATCTCAGCCCCTGCCAGTTCCTCTCTGGAGACAACTCAGTGTTGAGCAAGTCCAACATCACGAAGAACAAAAAGTAGCAATTACAAGGAACATCCTGAAATGCCCCACCTTCCGGAGCTGCAGCTCGTCATCTATGGTTCCATCGCTGTTCATGTGTTCCCGCCAGATGTCCTCAGTCACCAAGAAGAAGACGCCTTCCTCTGGGTGGCAGTCATCGTTGGTCAACTGGGGCTTGACCACAAGGAACTGCTGGTATGGCTTGCTGCCCCCCTCTTCGCCCACACCAACAGGCACAGAATCCTTCAGGGGAAAGTCAACAGGCAGGCAATGCGTCAGATTTTGATTGGTTCTGGTCTGCTGCGGTACGAACGACGCGCACAGAGGACAAACATTGGGGCCATTCTGTTGCAAGAGATCTGTGCAAGCAAACCACTGAAGGTTGCTCGGACTAATATGACACCATCCCGGAATAAGGCAAAATGTTGTTTATGCATAATAACATTAAATAAGGGAACTGAAATGGAGGTTCTCCTTATTCCTCAAAATGATCATTACCTTTTAATAGTTTTAAACTAAATACACAGTTGCAGTGTATTCCACATGAGCCCTAAATATTGCCACAATTTACTCCTCAACAACCACATATTGGAAGGTCAGAAGTGTTCAGGAGCTTGAAACACTACCTTTGGGCACAAAGCCATGGACCTCATGCCAATGACTGCCTGGAGGTAAGAGGCACACAGAGAAGAAGCTCCTGAAATCTTTGAAAGGATGATGTGAAAAGGCCATGAGCACTACTCACAGAATGCTGACTTTGATCATTACGAAATTATATACCTTGATTTTGAAATTCCTGATGGCATTCTTGTCAGTTTCCCGAGCAAAGAGACTCCACTCCTGGAAGATTTCCGCCAGCCTGTCCAGCCCCCCGTTGTGAAAATGGAGGATCTTGTACTGACTCTCACGACTGGCGATGACCACCTGACCTGCCGAGCACGCGGAGTCGCTGTAAAACAGCCGCAATGAACGCATCTGACCTGAAAGTAGGCACGCAACATTCATGACGAAGGGAACAACAACAGCAGCAAAGAAAAAGAAAGAAAAACATGTTGTCTTTTATGGCAAAATACTGCCCAGTTGTGTGCCTAGAAGTATTGTAACTTGCAGTGCTACTGTGAGCAATGAGTGTACGCTCACTTAGCTTGTGGTGATCTACCATCAAACTAGGTTTGGTTACAAAAGAGGCATTAGTTTAGAAGTTCTGGTAGAAACAGTCTAAAACAAATCAACTAAACCTAGCGCAGGGCACGTAAGACTACTAAGACGGTAAGAGAGACTGCCCATTAAAATTAGCAAGCCTGAGCACGTGAAGGAGACTCCCAACTACAACTAGTGTGAGGCGTTGAAGAGAGACACCCTGCCAAACCTAGTGTGTAAGAGCAACTCCCCACTAAATCTAGCATGGGGCATTAAAGAGGCCATCTTCACTAAATTAGCTTGTGGTGATCTACCATCAAACTAGGTTTGGTTACAAAAGAGGCATTAGTTTAGAAGATCTGGTAGAAACAGTCTAAAACAAATCAACTAAACCTAGACGAGGGCACATAAGACTACTAAGACGGTAAGAGAGACTGCCCATAAAATTAGCAAGCCTGAGCACGTGAAGGAGACTAAAACTAAAACTAGTGTGAGGCATTTAAGAGAGACACCCTGCCAAACCTAGTGTGTAAGAGCAACTCCCCACTAAATCTAGCATAGGGCATTAAAGAGGCCATCTTCACTAAATTCAGCATGGGGTGTGTAAAGAGGACTCCCCATTAAACCTAAGGTGGGGTGCATAAGACTTAAGAGAGACACCCCACTAAAACTAGTACGGGGTGTGTAAGAGACTCTAGTATCAGGTGTGTAAGAGCAACTCGCCTTGTCTGTTGGAGCTGGTACGATAAATGTACTGGCATGCAGGGGGAAAAAAGAAGAAAAAAAGAAGGTGGTAACTGTATCTAACTTTTTGAGGTAGCTGTATCTTACTTTTCAAGAAAGTAACTGTGTCTTACATGTCAATGCGGCAACTGTATCTTACTTTTTGAGATGATAACTCTATCTTACCTTTCAAGAAGTTAATGTTACCATAATCTTTTCAAGGAGGTAACTGTATGCTACTGTTCAAGAAGGTCAAATTTTGTTTCTTTCTTTTCAAGATTACTTTATCCTACTTTTCAGGAGGTAACTCTATCTTACTTTTGAAGGTGTCAACGTTACCAAACCAAAATGCCTTTTCTCAGCACGAAAAAATGTGACGTTATGCGTGTCTGCACCTCTTGTGAAATGACGTGGCGATCATTTTGTTTTCTCGGTTCCAAGCAAAAGTTTGATTTGCTGAACTTGTAAAAAACTTGTTTTTATATAAATGTACTGACACAAGCCACATACCCAAATCCACAGAGAAGACGCCGCACACCTGGTCCTTGGCGCTGCGGCGCTCCCGCCGGCCCTGGCTGAAGGACATGGAGTTCTCTGGGAAGGTCATATTGTGCGTGACGCTGGCCGAGCTGCAGGTGCTGTCTGGCGACTCCAGGGGGCCGCTCTGCTGCGAGTCTCTGCGTGGGCTTTCTGCCCCAGCATGCTGCACGCTGTACTGGCCCGACCACTCCCCCATGCCCTGGGAGGAGGTGGGGTCCCAATCTTCGGCGTCTGACGTGACCGGCGTGAGGGGAGGGGAGTCCGGGCCCGAGGTAGTGGTGGAGGAAGAGGAACTGTGTGGCCGGGTGACGGCGATGTCCGGAGTCTCCACAGGGGTGTTGGGGGGTGGAGGGGTGGTGCCGGGCAGCTCCAACAGACAAGGTGGCTTGCTCAGCCCCCCGCCCAACAGTTTGGCGGGGTTGCGAAGCGGCGAGGACTGCTGCAGGGGTGTGTGGTTGGGGGTGCTGTGAATGCTGCTGTCGGAACTAGCCTGCAGGGTGTTGGGACTGGACACGGTGTACGGGGAATCGACGCCGAGCCCCGGGGAGTCGTTGTCTGTGGATTGCGAGCTGGAAGCCGTGCTGGTGTCAAATTTACTGTCGTTGGTGTTCAGGTTCCTGTCGGTGATGCTGGGAGCATCAGGGGGGACGGTCCCTGCCTGACCGTCGGAAACCACCACCAAATTGTCCCCAGCCATGTGAATGCTCAACGCACCTTCTTCTCCAGCCCCTCCCTCCCCAACAGAGCCCCCGCTGCGGCGCTTAGCGTGCAGCTTGGGTCTGCTGAGCATGGCGGCCAGCTGCTCTTCCGCCGTCAAAACGTCGCAGTTATCTGTGTGAGAGCCGTCCCCGTTGGCGTTGAGATCGTTGACGTTGATGCCGACTCGAACCTGTCTCTGCGTGGCGGTCATGGGCTTGGTGTTGTTCTGCTGGCCGTCGCCGTTGCTGGAGTCCCCCCCGCTGCTGCTGCTGTTCTCCTGCAGCACGGGCAAGGCCGTGTCGCTGAATTTGCGCAACCCCTGGGAGGTCAGGCTCATGCCCGTCAGGACCACAGGCTCCTCAGAGCCGATGCCAGAGTCCGTCTGCGACTTGCAGCTGGAGCTCAGCTTGCGCTCGGACCGCCAAGGGTCATCGCCAGGCGTTGAGCTCACGGGGCTCACCGTTTCTTCTCGTGACTCACACGACACGTCCGAGCTGAGGCTCCACTCATCCTGGCTCTGCTTCTTCCGCTGCACTGCCGATCTCTGCTTGTCCCATGAGGCCTTGCTGCCGGGACTGTGGGGGAAGTCAGTCTTGGTAAACTCCTGCCTTGGTGTGCGGCGGGGGCTGGCTTTCGGTGTGGTGCCTTGCGACCGACTGGGACTGTTTTCAATGCTCTTTGGGTTCTTCTGAAGGGTGACATTTGGGATCCAGGTCAGGATCAGCGTTGGCCGGGCACCCTGCAGGGATGGAAAACACGTGACAACGTCAAACCACCTCCATCAGTGCCCGTAACTCAAAAGTACTAAACACAGTATACGTAACTCAAAAGTACCCGTAACTCAAAAGTACTAAACACAGTATACGTAACTCAAAAGTACATGTAACTCAAAAGTACTAAACACAGTATACGTAACTCAAAAGTACACGTAACTCAAAAGTACTAAACACAGTATACGTAACTCAAAAGTACACGGAACCCAAAGTACTAAACACAGTATACGTAACTCAAAAGTACACGTAACTCAAAAGTACCAAAAACAGTATACGTAACTCAAAAGTACACGTAACTCAAAAGTACCAAACACAGTACACGTAACTCAAAAGTACCAAACACAGTATACGTAACTCAAAAGTACACGTAACTCAAAAGTACCAAACACAGTATACGTAACTCAAAAGTACACGTAACTCAAAAGTACAAGTAACTCAAAAGTACCAAAAACAGTATACGTAACTCAAAAGGCAGGGGGTAAGGGGGGGGGGGGGGGGGGGGGGGGGGGGGGGAGGGGAGTTGGACTTGGTTACAAATTTAAAACTAGATGTTCATCAGTGAAGGCAACACAGTATCACACAAACTATTCACTGCAAACAACTTTGTTAGTACATACTACAATTCATGTGAACTGGTTTTCAACGTTTTCTAATCATTACATGACACCATCAAAATTAAACTGTTTAATGCTTTATGTGCTGAAATTGGTACTGTTACTAGACACTGTAGTGTTACTATTGTTTTATTATTTTTCATCATAAAATGTGGGCACTAAACATCTGTTAAATGATATTTTGTGATGTTATATTGTAAACTGATGTGTTGTCAGATTTTACCATTGTTGTGTTATACATACTGCATGTGATGTATATAACGTTAGCAACTTACCAATGTATACATACTGCATGTGATGTATATAATGTTAGCTACTTACCAATGTTGCATATATCTTTTAATAATTTTCTCACTTTCTTACCTGGGTGTTCATACCCTGGTCTTAGCAAAGTGCTGCTTTAGTATTTGTGCTTGTTTTTAATTTCTCTTTTAATAGTTTTATAGATTTACATTCACCCTGACATAACCGTCATGGCTGACTGGGTGTTAAAACCCTATTTCCTTCATTCCAATAGATTTATGAGCCTACATGACCCCATTATAATAGAATTAATTTGCCTGTCAGGGCTGAATGAGAAGCCACTGAACTAAATCAAATCACAGTGCGACAGTGACCAGGTCAGTGTTTTAGCATAATAACCTACAGTAACAAGAGAGACAGTGAATAAGAATATTTATTGTCCCAGTACAAGTTTACAACGAAAATTTGTCTCACGGTGCACAGTTGGAAGTAGAATAAACAATAGACTAATATTGTAACACGGCTACATGAAACACACACAACAGATTTTTATCACAGCATTGAAAAGTAAATATTTACACAAGCATCTGCATTTCAACAATATTTAGTCTCTCTCTCTCTCCTTCCACTCTCTCTCTCTCTCACACCCACACCCACACACATCAGTAATGTAAATCAGACTTACATACTAGTCTAAGATATATACTCATTTTAAAACAATTACAATATACTTGTAAAAAGGGACTGAACCAGAAAGAGTCTGATTAAAAAACACTGAGTAAGTGCATTAAATTTAGTGTTCATTGTGAAAGAGCACAGACCTCACTCTGATGGGCCCTGAGAGTGAGGTAGCCTGGATGGTGTTCTGAGTCAACCAGCAGGGAGGCTGGAGGATGCACACAGACGTTGTTCTTGCAGTAGATAATCTCCCCATCCAGAGGGGGCGGCTTCAGTGAGTCGGAGCTGCTGAAGCGCAGCAGGCTGCTGGCTTTCTTCACAATGTTGCTCAGCGCCATTACCATGTCTGAAAATTGATCCAGGACATTTATTTTTAAAATGACAACGCTCTGATTTGCTTTCTTCACAATACTAATTACTACTCAGTATCGCTGCTGTATACTTTTTTTAATTTAAAAAAATAAATAATACTTTATGTAAATTGTTTTGGTAGAACTATGCTCTGCATGTGTATAGAATATCATATTTAGGTTAATATGTATCATGTGAGCGCTCAGGGCGTTGATGAGCGCATGATAAATGGACATTATTATTATTATTATATTACATAATGTGCAGACAAGAGACAAATTTATGTGTATGATTTTTGCATGGACAATAAACAACCTTATCTTATTGTCATGTATATCATCCATCTGAAACGATTGAAAATTGATCTACAAAATTTGTAAGCATCAACAAGACGCTGAATTACCTTCTTCAACACTAAATCCAGTGTCATTGTTACACACGTCTGAAAATTGATCCATGAAATGTATAAGGAACAACATCCTGACTTGCTTCTTTAATGAAATTATGAATCATAATACAATTACTATTCAGTACCATTCACTCATTCAGATTAAGTTTCTTTATTCACTGAGTTTAACAACAAGGAACGTGTCTTAAATGTCATTGACATGTCTGAAAATTAATCCACGAAATAAGCAATTAACATCCCAAATTTGTTTCTTTGTTTCTGGGGGGTGTAGGAGATGGGGGGTGGGGGGAGGCAGAGGGGGGGCTGCACAACAAAGGTAGACTGATATTTCATATTTTTAAAATGAGTAATGTCCAGTCAACTGCAAAGTGTTGACTGCAGGGCTGCTGAACATACTGTTCATAATGTTGATAAACTATCAAAACAACACTCCGTCAGTCAGCATAGGATAACACAAATTTACCAAATCACTGAGACCCCAGCCTTATCTGAAGTATAAAAACCTCTTCAAGTTAGAACACTTCTGTATGACTGTAGGACATGTTGGAGTTGTTTGTACAGCGCAATAAGTTTAACTCTGGTTAATAGCGCTTTATAAGAATTATTTATTATTCTTGAACTCTGGTTAAATAGTGCTTTATATTTATTGTCTATTATTCTTGAATGAAGCATTGCAAGTCTTCCTTTTCCATACCATTTCATTACTAAATCCAAACCAAAGAAATGTAATAAACTTCACTGAGGACATAAACTGGCATAGTGGTGAGCAATGTACATTTATTTCACAACTCAATGCTAGTTCTGATATTTTTTCTTTACAACAAGTAAGGGTAATGGGATATTCAAGAGTACACTTGGTGACTTGTGTGGGCTGGCCATTGTAGCCCAAGTAATTTAGGCAGATTACCCTAGTACTTTGTAGTACTAAGTACTTTGTTAAAAAAACACAACCCAGGGACAATGTAAAAACAACAACCAGGGACAATGTATCTTTGTTGGAGTCTATGTACCTTGTAAAATTTATATAAATTTACTCTTTCTCATGCCAGGTTAGAGTATAAGTGTGGAGAAAAGTCCTTTTATTAAAGTACATCGGGTTACCGATCCTTTTGTTAAATCTGTGTTGCACTAGATTTAGCTAAACTCTTGTTGAAATGGTCTTTGCAAGTCTTGTAGTTGAAAAGTTAAGACTGATAATGTGTTTGTTTGTTTTATATCTCAGTCAATCACTAGTTCGTTGGTGCTGGGTCTTAGTGCGGTCATGGGGTGCAGTAGTCTCCTTTCCCGTGTGAAGCCACTGGCCAAAGGATGGTTCCAATTAGTGCCGGTCAGTTGGCTGAGCTGTAGACAACAAGCCTCCATGTTCATGCATGGGCATGGAAGAGCTGCCTTCCCTTTTCTGTTACAAATTCTTTTATTCCAAATTCTGGGCCACCGATGCCATATTTTTCAAAGTATAAAAGACCCTCCATTTTAATCCCCGGACATGGTTCAGGAGCTGTGTGAGAGTCGAGGTGGACGTCCTGGACTGTCCGTCCTAACGAGCCTTCTGGTTTCCGTGGACGTAAAGATTTATTGCACCGTGCTTCGGCATTGGTCACAACTTGTCCCTAATATGTCAACTGACATCTGAGGACATAAAGCATCACTTCATCAATCCCCGGACCACTCGCCCTCACAGAAATTTCAAAAACATGTACCCTCTTAGTAGTCGCTTTGCCAAGTCTCCAGGTCAGTCTCCAAGTTCGTCTCCAAGTCAGTCAGTCTCTAAGTTTTTCATTCGTGCAACTAGAGTTTTGATTTAGACCCAACTTAATCCACATTCAACAGGTTGTTTTGTCTATCTTTTACCTTCCTAGTCAAAAGTGAGGCAACATTTTTGATGATACACCGGTTGTGAACTGTCTTTTCACAGGTTTGTAGCTCAGACATTCGTAACCCACACGGACAATTTAGTGTTGACTTAATTGTTGTTTATGTTAAATTCTCAGGGAATGAGACAACCAGATAAAGTTTACCTAGCTATATTGGCTTTTCAAACCTTTGTGCCCTCTAACCCCTTCTTTTGTCTGCTTATGACATGCTTGTGACTTATGTTTTTGATTCAATAATGTTTGGAACTTTTATTCTCCACTTGACTTCGTGTTGAAAGAGAGGTGGGAGTTGAGCGAGAAAAAATAGAACGATTTTGTGAGTGAGTGAGTGTGTGTGTGTGTGTGTGTGTGTGTGTGTGTGTGTGTGTGTGTGTGTGTGTCAGTGTGCTGGATCACTTTCTGATAGTCATGAGATACCATGTGCAAGTAATTAACGCAGACATGTTTATATCCTAACCTGCTAGTGTTCTCAGTTGTGGTGGCCACAGAATTGTTTGACATTTGATCCCTTCACGCACTAGAGACTCGGGTCAAGTAGGCGACTCGGGTCTTTGCTGTGTTCGTGTGACGTTTGTCACGCGCTCATTAATTCCTTTGTTTGTTGATCCTACACAAGCGTTCTAGGCTGGATGTAAAAATACCTCGAGTCTTCTCCATTACCCTCGTAAAATAAAGTTTATTCATTCATTCATTCTTTACCTTGATCTTCATTGGATACGTTGCCAATGTCACTAGTGTCACCAACAGGACCACTTCGGGCATATATGTACGTCAACGACAACGGGAAGAAATGTTTCAGATAGCAACATAAACGAGTGCCAAATCCATGTATGCATAGCGCTTGTGGGAGAGGACAATGTGTTAGTCATTAAACTACCGAGTAATCTATGACTGCAACGTAAGCACGAGCTGTGCTGTCGGTGTCACATCGGCATGCCCACACATCAACATCTGGCAGGCCGGATTATTTTGACGATCATGCAAAACTCCGCCCTTACAAACACGAATAACCTAAGTGCATTACGAGTAAACAATCATTTGAATCTAAAAAAATAAATTAACAGGTCAGAATTTGTATTTTATGTGCCGCAATTCCTTATAATATCAGCCTGATAAACACAAACTCTTAGTCTTACCAGTCTGCTACCGGATGCCACGAGCAGCCATTTTTCCTGCAGGTCTCCTACAACCAGAAGTAAGAACCAATTTTATTGGCTTGCATAAGCAGGTTCCTGTCCAATGCGAAAGGAGATCTCTCCGTCAACATAGCAACAAGTAAAAGCATCATGGCGGACGAAGAGAAAAGGTAGGAGAGATACCCGACTTATTTTGTTCGATTCAGAGAATGAATAGCTTATATCATTAACACCGTTAACCTTTAACGAACACGAACGTTGCAGTATACTAATATGTGTTACAGTGACTCGAACTGAGCTGTAATCTGGCAGTTTTGAGAAGTAGAACTAACTGCCGGTGTTGTGGTTTCAATAGCAAAGCACTATAAACAACATTCCAACTTCTCTGTCAGTCACCCTTACAAGCTTTGTTACAGCGTCGTTAATCCAGTCCATTCAGAGCATGGTATTACTGCCATTTGTCGGAGATCTGTCTGTATTTGCCGGTCCAGAATTATACACGCACGCACAGTTGATATGACCGATGCCGCCGATAATTTCTTCTTCTTCGTTCTGATATTTTGTGTCATTTCTTAAAATTACATCCTTCATCATACTGAAGATTATGTCACTGTTAGGGGTTGTGCAGCTGTAAAACAACAACAACAACAACAACTAAAAAGTAAAAAGCTCTTACAATCAAACATTGAATTTTGAGTGTCCCACTGGCTTTTCACGTCTCTGACTAGACCAATCAGGCTGTTGTCACAGTCACTGAGGGCTAACCCTGACCAGCACAGTTCTAACCATCATCAACACTACTTATTGGTGGGGCAGGGGCCTAGTCTGAGGCTAGTGATTTTGGGAGATGTGATCAGAAAGGGTGGGTGCAGCAGCCCACATCTTCAGTGAGGTCAGTTCTTGATTGTGTTGGGAAAGAAGGAGAATTTCCTGTAGTCTGAATGGCCGAAGGATACTGGGTATGAGAGAGCAGCTGTTGTCAAAATGTTGACTGTTTTTTGTTTGTTTGTTTTCATTTAAATGGTTGCAGAGAATAAAGAAAAGAAAGTTTACTCTTAAGATCATACGATTCATAGACAGGCTCTGGCACAATGCAAGAGTCTAGCAAATGTTAAGTATATTACAAGAAAATCTTGACCCTGATTGGGCCAATCCAGCAACCGTAGCAGTGCCCCCAGTGAGCTGATCAAGGGCAATACCCACCAGGTTGTTGATGACCGAGGGTCACAAGCTGTAAACATGACCTTTGATTTTGAACAAATATTCATCCCGGATATACTTAGTGATAGTCATAGTTGCAGACATTGTGCTAGGGTGAATGAATTTATATCTTGAACCTCCTTAGTATTGCTGACATTTTGGGGGCTACACAAGTCTTCTGCTTTTTTCCTCCTGAAACATTTGTTTTGTTTTGGTCAGTTATTATTTTTAAATATATCAACAACAGAATAATAGATAATAGAATTAATATTAAAGCTGGTGTATAGTACCTGACCTTGTTTGAAAATGGTAACCCATTTGTGAAAGTAAGACTGAGAACGCTATTGATCATCTAATCATTCAAAGGGTGAACAATCCTACTCAAAATTAAAAAGCATTACACAGCCTTTTATTTGAAGATTTGCACTCATTCTTAGTAATCTTACCATAGGAAAAAAGTTAATTTGTATTTGTTTAATTTGATTAACATTTGTTTCTTTATGTTAGGGAGCCCCCTGCTGCTGCAGAGGAAGTGGCAGAAACAACTGAGGTAGGTATTCACATGTGTGTACACATATAAGTCTCTCTCTCATGCCTCACACACAGTACACACACACACACACACACACACACACACACACACACACACACACACACACACACACACACATGCTGTCACTCACGCACATGCATGCACTGGCACATGAGCATGCATGCACAGTGGCACACACACACACACACACACACACACACACACACACACACACACACACACACACATACACACACATGCTGTCACTCACTCACACACATGCACTGGCACATGAGCATGCACACACAATGGCACATACACACATGTACTCACACACACACACACACACACACACACACACACACACACACACACACACACACACACACACAGGGCATGCACATACACACCCACACTCTCACTTACACACAAACATACACATGCATGGACACACATGCACACACACATATGTGCATGCATGTGCATGCATGCACACACACGCACACACACACACACACACACACACACACACAAGCACACTATCTATCTATCTATCTATATGTGTGTCTACAAATTGGTCAACTGAGTGTGAACACATACTTACACATTCATTCTCCCTCTGTCTCTGTATGCGAGTCCGCTTGTCTGTCTCCCATAGTGTAATTAGTTTTTTTAATATATATATATATGTCAGGTGACCAAGTAATACAAATCTGTAACTTTGAAATATTAAGCCTAATCAACTAATAAGCCTGCACCCCCACCCGCCCCTCCCCCCTCGTATCTCGACTGTCTGCCTAATTTTATTTTGGTATTTTTTCACCCTTAGCCTGCATCTGAAAAGATGGATGAGGGACAGCCATCCTCCAGGCCCCAGTCTGCAAAAACAGGTCAGTCAGATGAGTTCATTGCAACATTTTTGTTCAGAGTGTTTTCATATTGTGTTTTGTTGATGTTTTGTTGAAATGTGTTGATTGCTGCCTGGAGCCACTCCTTCAGTGAACTCATTGGCTAAGCTTTTCAAGTACCGAAAGTATCCTTCTTTGAGGACAATTTGTTAAAACATTAATACAGTTGATCGGATTAGGGGTTTGTATTTGGTTTTTAACTGTTAATTTGTCTTCAATGAAAGTATCTCGCTACAAGGCATCAACAAGATTGAATAATTAGATGGTTATTGGTTAAAATATGTTAAAGATTAAATTGAAGAATCAGATAATACCTTAAATAAAATTAACACGTGTTAAAGTGTTGGTTTAACTTGAGATCTGATTCAGTGATTTCACAACTGATCAACTTGGTTTTTAACTGTTCTATAAAAATGTAATTCTGCATTATATATTTTCACTCCTGAAGGATGGTGCTGACAGTTTTGTTCTTGTTGTTGCATGCCATTGGTGGTTCACAGTTCAATCAATTACAGGTTCTCACCCAAGCTCAGCAGCTAAGAAAACCTCTCGTCCTGCATCAGCCGCTAAACCAGCCTCCCGCCCAACCTCTGCTGCTGCTGAGCGTCCAGCCTCCGCAACCAAGCCAGCTTCCCGTCCAACTTCTGCCACTGCCGAACGTCCACCCTCTGCAGCAAAGTCAGCCTCCCGCCCAACATCTGCTGCTGCTGAGCGTCCAGCCTCTGCAACAAAACCGGCCTCCCGTCCAACATCTGCTGCTGCTGAACGCCCAGCATCTGCAACCAAACCAACCTCCCGCCCAGCTTCTGCCACTGCCGAACGTCCAGCATCTGCAGCAAAGCCAGCCTCCCGGCCAACTTCCTCCACAGCTGAACGCCCAGCCTCTGCAACCAAGCCCCCTTCTCGTCCCACGTCACGCCCAATGTCTGCCACAGCAGAAAGACCCCCATCAGAACCAGCGGAACCGGCAGAAGAGGAGCCTCAGTCTCAGCCAGAAAGCGGTCGTCCAGAGTCTACCACACAGCCATCAAGTGATCGTGAGGGTTCCAAACCTACATCAAGAGCAGGCTCAGAAGCAGGGTCCGTGCGCAGCGGAGGGTCAGCGCAACAGGCAGACGAACAGCCGCTGGAGGAAAGGGAAGATGAGGAAGAAGAGGAAGAGGACTTCAGGGACACAGAGTTCCCTGAGGAAGGTGAGTTGGTTTTGTGGATTTTAACGTCCCGTCAGCCGCATAGGGTCGCCTCAGGACTGGAGGCAGGTTAGAACGTTGATGATGTAGGTCTGGAAGACTGGGGTTTGATGGAGATACAGGTATACATACACTTAGACAGCTGTAGGGTCAGTTCCTCAGTGTCATTATTTTTATTTTGCTTTTAACAAGATACATTGATATTTTTTGTTTGGCTTGTTTGCTCATGGATAAACACATTTTTTTGATATGCTTTTACTAGTTTTAGTTTTAGATTTAGATGTTTTTGTTTTTGTTTATATGCTTTTATATTTTTGTTTGGCTTGTTTGATCATCGATAAAAAAAAAAAATTATTTTTATTTTTATTGATTATGCATTTGTCAGGTTGGATGCGCTTTCACAGATCTGAACCTCAAAACTAGCATAGACACTGTGATAACTGATACTTTCTTGTGTGCAGCAAATAAACCATCATCTGATATGGATGTCTGGTACAGGTTTTAAACAGTACCTTATTTCATTGATTTGTTTGTTTAAAGTGCAATGCATGCCAGTTGTTGTTTTCTTGTTTCATAATTTTTATTCATTTATTTGTGTGCATGCGTGTGTGTGTGTGTGTGTGTGTGTGAAATTATCCATAGACTAAAGCAAATGGCGATAGACAGGAGTTGCTTGTATGTTTGTTTTGTTGTTTTATCAAACATTCATTTTCAATAATTGGGTATTTTTGGTTCTGGGAAATATGATGTCTCATTGCATATCACCATTCTTTTGCTGCAACGTTTTATGCTGTATCGTATATTAATATATATCTCTCTTTTTACCGTAACCATATTGGGGTTAGCTGTGGGCACGGCAGTTGAGGTCCCCTTTGCTGAGAAGCCAGAGCTATCAGTTTCAAATGTTCTATCACTAATGTGTGCAACAGATCAGAATGTAACTTATGTTGTGAGCCAACCCTCAGCAATTTCCCGCCCCCTTTTACCCAAATAGTTCCACGCACTTAGGCAAGCGGAGTAAACAACGGAACCTGTGTTCAGCCTCACATTTGAGACTGCACAGACCCGAGGCACTTGATCACCGTTTGTTTTCAAAACAGCATGAGCACATGCCTTTGTTTACTTTGCAGTAATACTTGGACAGCCCATGAGCTTGTCTTAGGAGCTGTTTTTGTGTGCTGATTGGCTAAAGCTCATCTGTCAATCAGAGGATGGTGAGACATAAGTGATGCCTTCCTTGTGTCGCCTTGCTGGCTCATGCAACTTTTTCTTTTGACTTTTCTCTTCAAAGATCAAACTGACATGTCTCACGGACAGGGAATCAGACTTTGAGTGGTGCTTGTAATTTGATGAATTTTGCTTTGCCCTGTGCAGCGTTCACAGTTGACTGTGTTATACGTATAAAATATGTCTGTCCCTTCTTCACATGGGTTGTGTAAACGTACCTCACATATATTCCCACCCTCGACAGTTTTTCTCTCTCTTCAGTTTAAGTGTGATGTGGCTGTTACCATCAGCTGGGAATGAAATCCTTTATGAATCATTTGACCAAATAATGTTAATCCCCAGTCACTTTGCGATCACATTGACAAGAAATATCCACACATTGCTGCCCATTCACATGCAGTGATTATTTTGGCTGTAACAATATGGCATCAGATTCAGACTATTTCCTCTTTTAACACGCACACAGGTGTTGATACATGCAGCTGTACACAGAGTACAAACACTATAAGAGTGCACTGAAAGCTAAGGGGTGAAATCACACGGGTCAGTCACTTGCCGCACTGGGGAATGAAACCTCCACTAGTGTTATACCTGGCTTTTTGGTCCAACAGCTGAAAATTTCAACTTTTTTTTTCTTTTTCTTTTCTGTATTTAAAAAAATATATATATTTTTTTTTTCCTCTGTTTTTTTCCCCCTTTCTTCCTTTTCTTTCTTTTTGTTTTTGTTTTGTTTTTTGTTTTGATGTTACCCATGTTTCTAAGGGCTTTTGTTGTTATTGTTATGTTAGGTCTAGCGGAACCACCGAGCAATGCCCTTATGGCACTACCACCTGGACAACCAGGTGGAGGTGGTGGAGATGGTGGCGATGACGATGATGATGATGACGACGACGACGAAGAAGATGAAGAAGAGATGGAAGACAGTGAGGATGCCAGTGATAATGAAACAGAGATGGTCGTTCTGGATCCTGACCACGTAAGTTACAGATGTGATGTGTTTGATTTGATTTAATTTTGCTGTGTCCTTGTGAGTGTGTCACAGTGCAGAGGGTCAGCCGGTAACAAAGTTGACAGATTGATAGTGTGTTTTACTGTACAGTCTTCAGAGGTGGAAGGCTGTGCTGGTCCTGATCATGGAAACTGTAGCTGTGATGTGTTCTGTATTATTTTATGTATGTCTGTTTTTAGCCATGTTCCAGTGATTGAATGCAGAGCTTTAAAGTTAAATGTTGGACAGTTTTTGTGTGTGTGTGTTTTTTTGGGTGTTTTTTTCACTGCACAATCTTTGCTAGTAGAGCAATGCTATGCTTCAGTTTTATGTTTGTGGTGAAATTTGCTTGAGCAAGGCTATGCTTCAGATTCAGTCTAAGTCTGTGGACAGTTCCGAGACAGCCCAGTCAGCCACCAAACATGCAATCCTGACTCAATGCCAAAGCCAGGACTTTGGATTTTCTGTAACATACATAACACAGATACCAGATACAGAACTTTGTTTCTAAGAAGCAGCAGACTTTTTTTCCCTTGATAAGTCAACTCAAAGAAGTGGCAGAAAATGTTTAGATGATCAAGTTAACTCAAACCAAGTGTCCGATTTAAAGAATGATGTTTTAACTTTGTATTTTCCTTGTGTCTTTTGTTCAGCCTCTGATGAAACGCTTCCAAGCTGCCCTGAAGTCGCACCTGTTGAAGCAGGATGAGAGGATCACTCTGGAACTCAGAGAACTGGTAAGAACCACAGGTTCAGTCCACTGTTTGTTTGTGTCTGCGTGTTGGTTTTTGTTTCATTGGGAATGGATTTTTGCTGTTTATATGCCATCCTTTGCAAAGTTAAAAGGATTTTTACACAGAATGTTTGTAAGGAGATTTTACATGTTGGAACTCCTGGTGAGAGAGTTTCTATTTTTTTAAGACTACTTTTTTTGAAACATGCCCATTTGTCATTTAAGACTTCTTTTTTCTGAAACATGCCCCTTTGTATTCAGACCATTTCTGTTTTAAGACCACTCTCTGAAACCTGCCCCATTGTATTTAGAATATTTCTGTTTTAAGACTACTTTTTCTGAAACCTGCCCCTTTGTATTTAGACCATTTTGGTTTTAAGACCACTTTTCTGAAACCTGCCCTTTTGTATTTAGACCATTTCTGTTTTAAGACCACTTTTTCTGAAACACGCCCTTTTGTATTTAGACCATTTCTGTTTTAAGACCACTTTTTCTGAAACCAGCCCCTTTGTATTTCTGTCTGAATGAACCCATGCCCCCAAACCATCCCTCTTTAATGACCACTTTTGTGAGATTTTTAGGATGGTCTTTTAAGAGGGGTTTACTGGATTACAATGCAGATTTAGTGCTGCTGCTTTGAATGTAGCAATAAGTATTCCTGACGTATGATGAGAGCCAGGTTATGTCAGTACGAAAATTCAAATGCAAAAGAACTTTGTTCTTCTTTCTTAATAGTAAAAATGGAAGTTTACCTTCTGGTCAGTTGAACCCAAATCACAGTTCACACATAGGCAGAATGATTAATAAATAAATAAAAATAAATGCAAGGGCTCCTGTCATGCTTATATGTCAAGGCAGACAAAATATTCATAAAATCAACCAGTCAAGAAACAAAAAACAGGATTGGTGGGGAAGTAAAGCATTTTTTTTCTCTCTCTCTCTTTTTTTTATTTTATTTTTTTATTTTTTTATTAGACAGGCAATGTAACATAACTGGCAAAACAAACAGCCGGGGAAAGAGAAAAAAAATGTACACATCACACCAACAACTTAAGCTTTCGCGTCAGATTTATTTGCATGGTAACCTATGCCCTGTGCTTACACTCTGACCTTTTCCATCTACCCAGGATGAGTCGCTGAAGACAAGGAAGAAGGAGCGTGAAGATCTGGGTGTGGAGCTGTATGGAGTGCAACAGGAGCTGGCTCGGTACCAGATGATGCTGGAGCGTAACCATGACAACTACACACAGCTGAACCAACAGCGGCAGAGGGAGGAGCAGCAGTTGGGTGAAGTCCGTGGCCTCTACAAGGACACCCAGCTGACCTTCAACAAGGAGAAGAAGAAAGGTCAGGCTTGTTTTGCATTCATTTGCCCAGGACAGGAACTATACTCAAGCTCAAAAGTTAAGCAACCTTTTACATCAATGCAAGGATGCTCAAGCCTTGGTTAACTATGTTCACAAAAACTCTACAGGTGTGAGGCTTATATCACTTGTCTACCTTCGTTCAACATGCAGTCAGTGTCACACATAATCTACACCTTGTAGATTTTGTGTATGTGCCCAGTGTGTGTAAAAATTACCAGTTTTGCCAATATTACAAATGAGTGAAACAGTCTAGGTTCAAGAGTCATTAAACTGATGCCACCAGGTGGCAAAGCCTTGGTTAAGTGCAGTGTGTAATCGCCAGACAGTTTCAAGTATCAGCTTGCAGTCAGCAGGCTCTTTGCCAAATATACAGAAAAACAGCTAGAAAATGTTGAAGATATTCACAAAAGTGATCGCCCACAGCGTCAGTGATTTGACAAGTCATTAGTGACTTTGTTATCTGACTTTATGTTGATGAGAATATGAAACATATTACAATTCTACCACCTGCACATCTGGGTATGGATCGAGCTATGATGGTATTGGAATATGTCTTTGACATGAAGCCAAACTGTTCTGTGTGGATCGTGCGATCATGGTATTGGAATATACCTTTGACATAAAGCCAAACTGTTCTCTGTGGATTGTGCTATCATGGTATTGGAATATACCTTTGACATGAAGCCAAACTGTTCTCTGTGGATTGTGCTATCATGGTATTGGAATATCTCTTTGACATAACGCCAGACTGTTCTCTGTGGATCGTGCTATCATGGTATTGGAATATACCTTTGACATGAAGCCAAACTGTTCTCTGTGGATTGTGTTATCATGGTATTGGAATATCTCTTTGACATGAAGCCAAACTGTTCTCTTCTCCCCTCCAGCGGCGGAACTGCAGGGAGAGGTCGAGAACCTTGCCCTGCGCCTCTTCTACATGGACAACGCCAAGGAGGACGTCCGCTCCGACATCGCCGTCATGCGCCGAGCTGCGGAGAAGGTGGAGTCGGAGGTGTCCAAGGCAGAGTCAGAGAAGCAGAAGCAGGACCTGTACGTGGACCGCCTGATCGAGCGCGTGGACAAGCTGAAGGAGGAGATGGCCATGTACGAGGCGCAGATCATCGCACAGAGCGAGGAGACCCGCGCGGCCAAGGAGGCGCTGATGGAGGCCCACATGGAGATGGAGGTGTGTAGGGTTGCTGTCGGCTGTGCCAGGCGTCCTGAATAGTGATGGTGATGATGATGATGATGGTGGTGATGGTGATGATGGTGACACTTGTGATGATGATGATGTTCATGATGATGTCAGTGGTGATGGTGGTGATGATGATGACCGTGATGATGATGGTTACAATGATGATGATGATGATGATGACAGTAGTGTTGGTGATGATGGTGGTGATGATGATGACCCTATTATTTTGGTGGCGATCTAGGTTACAGCTCCAAGATTCTTCATTTTTTGAACTGATAGTATTTCACCTGTGTGAGGCTGGGTAAAAATAAATTCAGACATTCATTGGGGAATGAATTGAATCCTTTGCAGGACTTCACACTGATAAAAAAATGTACACATAACATGTTGTTCTAGCATTCCCCAGCTAAACATTGGAGGGAGGGGAGGGGGGGGGCGCACCAGGTATCTGTACAATTGTGCATTCACAAATGCATTTCATAGGGTGAGAGGCTCACATTTGTGGCTGTTTTTTTAATATTTCCCCACCACAGGGCAGCCACATACCATCTTTGGAGGATTTATCTCCATTTGTTGAAGGTGGATGCTGTTATGCAAGGAATGTATCATGGCTCAAGACAGTCCCCACATAGCTGTGCAGTGCTTAGCAACAGTTTAATGTGGCCTTAGTGCTCTTGCTGGTGTCAGTGTGTTGTGACACAGCCCAAGCCAAGGCAGACATGTAATATCCTACATGAATGAAGCTACTCTGGCACCACTTTGTTATGAAAGCTGATGAAATGCCAAACACCCAGCCACAGTGACCCCATCAGTTTCGCCAGACTTAGACTAATTGAATAGGAAGAAACAGCCACAGTGACCCCATCAATTTCACCAGACTTAGACTGACTAAGTGAACAGGGGGGAAAGTAATTGTGTGCATGTATTTTGCAGGCCATCGGCTTGGAGAAGAAACAGCTGTACCAACAGTGGAACTCCAGCCTGATTGGAATGCGCCGTCGTGACGAAGCGCATGCCGCTATGCAGGAGGCTTTGTAGTGAGTAACTGTATTTTTATCACACGCTGCACTGTGAGCAGACCCCTCTGTGAACATCTCCTGTCACGGACCACGTGTCTGTGTATAATAATAATAATGTGTATGAATGATGAATGAATGATTTTTTTTATATAGCACATACAAAACTTCCACACAAAACCTTGCGTGTTCACAGCGCCAGATACGCACAGAGCATACATGCAAGCTCTCGCAAGCTAAAACTACCAAAGGACACTCGTACCGAAAAGTACAAACAGCTCCAACCCACCCATCTGTGTAGTATGTGTGTGTGTGTATTATGTTTTTGTGAGCGGTAGCATGCTGTCCATGAATTGGTAGTGCTACGATCTGTGATTGACAGATGTATGTCTATGCACCTTGGCAGATTACCTGTCATGTTTATGAGTACACACATGCTTAGGGTTTTTAATCAAGGCTGAGCACATTCAGAATTGTCATGACTGTTATCATTGCGCTGAAATTCACCTGCCTGTCTTTGTCCCTTTCAACCGTACAGCCAGCAGGAACAGAAGATCTTGTCCCTGGAGACAGAGATGGAGGGATACAAGAAGTCCATTCAGAAAGAGCAGGAGCAGAATGAGAAGCTGACCCTGATCCTCGCCAAGACGGAACGGGACATTGAAAGCGTCAAAAAGCAACTGACGCAGTGCCAGGCTCGTTTTGACGCCCTGAAGGCGGAGTACACAATCTACACACGCATGTTGCACGAGACGGAGCAGGCGCTCAACAGAGCCACAGCTGTAAGTCGCTGGTGTGGAGTGTGTTCAGTTCTGTGTATGTTTTGGTTTTGTTGTTGTTGTTGAAAGTCAGTAAAGTAAGTAAACTTGGTGCTTAACGTCCACAGAAACCACAAGGCTTATTAGGGACAGGGAGAAGGGGGTATGGAGGTGGGGGGGGGAGAGGGAGATTATATACCTATCGCTACACTGTCACCACCAGAATGGCTTCTGCATTAAGATGGGTAGTGATGAGAGCCATTTTAATGTTTCATTAATTGTGAGGGACAAAGTCACAAGAGAGTGTCAACAGACCACAACCTTTGAAGAGAAAGGAGAGCCGAAGCAGATTCGAACTGAGGTCCCCCTGCTTACCAGCCTAACGCCTTGCCGCTAGGCCAAACCGGCTCATGAAACTCAATAATAATAGTAACTCTTATATGGTGCTATAATTTGTGAAGAATTATAAGCTTAAGGTGCTTAGAGGTTACTGTATAGATTTGTGCCAAATAAATAGCATTTGACTGACTGATGGTGCTGTACATTATCATCGGAGAAACTAAATGGAAAATTTATAGCCCAAATGCTGAACTATGAATGCTGACACCTCAGATGAAAATATCAGTGTAGCAAGCTTTGGTTCAGATTTCTCAACCCAGTTCTGTACGTTTGGGGTTGCTTGTTTGTTTTTTTGCAGGACAAGATGTTATGAGAAAATGACCTTGTAGCTAAATCAACAATTTGTGACTTGAAGTCTGAACTATGAATGCTGACACCTCAGATGAAAATAACTGTGTAGCATGCTTTGGTTCAGATTTCTCAACCCAGTTCCGTACTTTTGGAATTTCTCGTTTTCTTGCAGGACAAGACGTTAAGGGAGAATGACCTTGCAGCCCTTAGGAAGCAGATTGAGCGGGAGTACCTGGAGAAGATCAACCTGGAGGATCAGATCATGGAGAGACTCCGCACGCAGCTCACCCTGGACAAGGCCGCCCAGTACTCCAAGAAGCTGACTGGACGCAGTCGCGATCGCACCAAGCACTTGGTAAGCCTTTCTGCTTCTTCCTCAAGTGTCGCGTTACGTCCACAGAGACCCTGAGGACTGTTAGGGACGAGGGGCCCAGGACGGCCACCTCGGCCTTCACACAGCTCCTGAACTCTGCCTTTTTGCTTCACAGTTTGCTCTTGTAATTGCTACTTTTCCATCCTTCCATGCGGACTTGTTTGTCCTTTGGGTTTGGCAGTGTGTTGCGTGAGTAAACCTTCTCCATGGTGGAGTAGCAGAAAGCAAGCATGTCTTACCAGGAAGGGGGAAAACAGACCCTGCTATACTCTGGACAGGCAAAGGCTTGCGCTGTGGATGATTGGGAGGCTGCTCACTCCTTCTGCCTCCAGCATCTTTCCTTTGCGGCTTGATGCCTCTCTGTCTGGAACTGATGACTAGCTTTTCTCACTCTTGGGCACCTTATATTTTGTGAGGTTGCCTGCTGTTGTGATGGTTGGTTTGTAAACTACATTGTGTCAATATTTGTTATTTTAAAAAAATGAAGTCAAGAATTACTGAAGATTTGTCTTCTTCTCCGTCCAATGATTTTTTCGCTATCTTCATGCATTCAGTATGTACATGACAGTAACGGATCTTTTGGCCTCTTCATGTGTTCGGTATGTATATGACAGGAATGGATCTTTCGGTCTCTTCGTGCATTCAGTATGTATATAACAGGAACAGATCTTTTGGTCTCTTTGTGCATTCAGTATGTATATGACAGGAACGAATCTTTCAGTTTCTTCATCCATTCAATATGTATGTGACAGGAAGCTCAAATGGCGGATGTGGAGAACTCCATTGCGCGTAATACACTGGACACTGTGAACACCATGGCTCGTGTGGAACGCCTGAACAAGGTCAACGAAGAACTGGACAAGGAAATTGCGGGCAAAAACGCTGTCATCAACCGCAGCGAGCACGAGGTCCTTAAACGCAATGCCATCATCGAGCGCAAGCAGAACCAGATTGACCAGTACAACAAAAAGCTGGAAGCCATGATCAGTGCTGCTGGTGTAAGTATGACAGGCATGCATGTGCATGCATATGTGTGTGTGGGTACATGCATGTTTGTGTGTGCTTGCGTATGTGCGTGTGTGTGCATGTACCTATGCGTGTGTGTGTGCATTAGTGCGTGTGCATGTGCACATGTGTGTGTGTGTGTGTGTGTGTGTGTGTGTGTGGTGTGTGTGTGTATGCACACGAGGGTGTGTGTGTATGTGCATGTGGGTGTGGGTGCTTATGTATGAATATTGCATGAGTACTTGTGTGTGTGGGGGGAGGGGGGGGGGGTAATATATGTATAGTTTCCCCCTCTGAACCCAACTCCAGGGATCTCCGTCCCTGCCAGTGCCTCTCTGGAGACATAGTTTCCCCCTCTGTACCAGACTCCAGGGATCTCTGTCCCTGCCAGTACCTCTCTGGAGACAGTTTCCCCCTCTGTACCCAACTCCAGGGATCTCCATTCCTGCCAGTACCTCTCTGGAGACATAGTTTCTCCCTCTGCACCCAACTCCAGGGATCTCCATCCCTGCCAGTACCTCTCTGGAGACATAGTTTCTCCCTCAGTACCCGACTCCTGGGATCTCAGTCCCTCCCAGTGCCTCTCTGGAGACATAGTTTCTCCCTCTGTACCCGACTCCTGGGATCTCCGTCCCTGCCAGTACCTCTCTGGAGACATAGTTTCTCCCTCAGTACCCAACTCCAGGGATCTCCGTCCCTGCCAGTACCTCTCTGGAGACATAGTTTCTCCCTCTGTACCCAACTCCAGGGATCTCCGTCCCTGCCAGTACCTCTCTGGAGACATAGTTTCTCCCTCTGTACCCAACTCCAGGGATCTCCGTCCCTGCCAGTACCTCTCTGGAGACATAGTTTCCCCCTCTGTACCCGACTCCAGGGATCTCCGTCCTTCCCAGTGCCTCTCTGGAAGCAACAGTGTTAAACAAGTCTCACAAACAAATGCACTGCTTCAGGGTGTGGAGCTGGGACCACTGGAGATCCAGATCAACTCGCTGGTGAAGTCGCTGGACGTGCGGCAACAGGAGATCGGGGAGCTGCAGCAGCTGTGGCTGCGGCAGCAGAGCGAGCTGGTGCGTCTGTGCCAGGACAAGGACACGCAGTCGTCGGACGTGGAGAAACACAAGCGCCAGCTCACCATCCTCTCCCAGAAAAAGATCCGCACAGAAAGTGAGTGGAGTTGGCCCGAGTCCTTGGGTGGGTTTTTGGGTGGGGTTGGCCCGAGTCCTTTTGGGTTTTCGGGTTGGTTGGTTGATAAGATTTCGCTTCACCATCCTCTCCCAAAAAAAGGGGATTGCAAAACGCACAGAAAGTGAGTGGAGTTGGTGTGAGTCCTTGGGTGGGTGGGTTGATTAGAGAAGATTTCGCTTCACCATCCTCTCCCGAAAAAGATCTGCACAGAAAGTGAGTGGAGTTGGCGTGAGTCCTTGGGTGGGTTGGTTGGTGGGTTGGTTGATAAGAGAAGATTTCGCTTCACCATCCTCTCCCAGAAAAAGATCGGCACAGAAAGTGAAGTGGAGTTGGCCCGAGTCCTTGGGTGGGTTGGTCGGGTGGGTTGGTTGATAAGATTTCGCTTCACCATCCTCTCCCAGAAAAAGATCCGGCATAGAAAGTGAGTGGAGTTGGCCCGAGTCCTTGGTGGGTTGGTGGGTTTATGAGAGAAGATTTCGCTTCACCATTCTCTCCCAGAAAAAAAACTGCACAGAGAGAGAGTGGGGCTGGCTTGAATACTTGGTGGTTGGTTGGCAAGTGACAGTTTCAGTTCACCATCCTCTCCCAGAGGAAAGATGCACACAGAAAGTGAGTGGAGATGGCTTGAGTCATTGGTTGGTTGGTTGGTTGGCTGACAAGTGAATTTCAGTCTCTCGATCTGATCAGTTTATTGATTAGCCAGCTGGCCGGTTTAAATTTCTTGACCTTGTGTGTGGCGTGGTAGTGTGAGTACTGGGAAGGTTTGAGAGGAGCAAATGCTAAATAACCGAAATAAGAAATAGTACAGTATGTGTGATCTAGTCTTTTCATTACATGTTTTATAATTTCAACCATTTGACACCATTGTGACCTTTTGACACCATTGTGACCTTTTTTAATATGAATGTGTAAATTCCGTCTATTACCACACTCTTTCAAAGTTTGACATTTATCACAATTATAGTCCCCCCCCTCCCCCGCCAAAAAGAAAAGCAAAAAAGCAAAAAAAACAAAAAAAACTAAAAGTAAAGGTTTTGACAGACAGTCTGACGCGCAATCGTCACAATTTTCATGTTAGCTGAAAAGCATTGTAGTACTGTATGCAAGCTGTAAAGAAGCTGGTGGTGGTTATTGTTATGGACAGTGCTCATTTTGTTTTCTCCCAGATGAGATTGACAGCCAGCGGCGTGAGATGTATGACATAGAGCGGACGATCCGCAACATGCAGAATGACGTCGTCAAGCTGAATACACTGCTGCACCAGCAGAGGAACCTTGAGACTGTCCTGGAGCAGACCAACATCCTGACAGAAAATGACTTCATTGCTGGACTCAAGGTATGGATGGGACTGTCAGAGTCAGTAACTGTTTGTGGAGAGGTCTGACCGTCAAAGTCACTCACTGTTTGTGGAGAGGTCTGACTGTCAAAGTCAGTCACTGATTGTGGAGAGGTCTGACCGTCAAAGTCAGTCACTGTTTGTGGAGAGGTAGACCTGTGTGACAAAAGTCCTGACACAAGTGCAAGCAAGCCCTCATTTAGAATTGTGTGTTTGTGGCTGGTTACATACACAGAGAGGCTTTGTTTGATGCCAGCAACATCTGATTCATGCATTAAGCACTGAGGATCTTCTGATGTACTCTTAAGTGTTGAAACACTTTAAGTCTTAAACCATTGACACAGTAGGCCAGCAGTTACCTAGCTTGGAATACATCCCTATGAGGTATATGCCAGAAGTGGTCCTGTCGCTGACAGTGTCAACATAGCCAGTCAGGATCAGTGGAAATGTTTCTTTCTAACTCTCCCCAACAAAGTTGAATCTCTCTGGTCATGTTTACAGGAGGCCGCGCAGCAGTCAACAAACATGAATCTCTCTGGTCGTGTTTACAGGAGGCTGAGAAGCAGTGAACAAACATGAATCTCTCTGGTCGTGTTTACAGGAGGCTGAGCAGCAGTCAACAAACATGAATCTCTCTGGTCGTGTTTACAGGAGGCTGCGCAGCAGTCAACAAACATGAATCTCTCTGGTCGTGTTTACAGGAGGCTGAGCAGCAGTCAACAAACATGAATCTCTCTGGTCGTGTTTACAGGAGGCTGAGCAGCAGTCAACAAACATGAATCTCTCTGGTCGTGTTTACAGGAGGCTGCAGCAGTCAGCAAACATGAATCTCTCTGGCTTTTACAGGAAGTGACCAGCAGTCAACAAACATGAATCTCTCTGGTCGTGTTTACAGGAGGCTGAGCAGCAGTCAACAAACATGAATCTCTCTGGTCGTGTTTACAGGAGGCCACGCAGCAGTCAGCAAACATGAATCTCTCTGGTCGTGTTTACAGGAGGCTGAGCAGCAGTCAACAAACATGAATCTCTCTGGTCATGTTTACAGGAGGCTGACAGCAGTCAACAAACATGAATCTTTCTGGTTGTGTTTACAGGAGGCTGAGCAGCAGTCAACAAACATGAATCTCTCTGGCCGTGTTTACAGGAGGCTGACCAGCAGTCAACAAACATGAATCTTTCTGGTTGTGTTTACAGGAGGCTGAGCAGCAGTCCATTGAGATGGCAACCAAACTGGAAGGGGTGAAGGAGGAGAAAGAACGCCTTCTCAACAGCCTCGTGGAAGCAGAGTAGGTTTACAAGCAGATAGATAAAAGACTCACCCACAAGCAGATAGATGAAAGACTCACCCACAAGCAGATAGATAAAAGACTCACCCAATCTCACCCACAAGCAGATAGATAAAAGACTCACCCAATCTCACCCACAAGCAGATAGATGAAAGACTCACCCACAAGCAGATAGATAAAAGACTCACCCAATCTCACCCACAAACAGATAGATGAAAGACTCACCCACAAGCAGATAGATGAAAGACTCGCCCACAAGCAGATAGATAAAAGACTCACCCACAAGCAGATAGATAAAAGACTCACTTGCTAGCAGATAGATGAAAAGTTTGCCCACAAGCAGATAGATAAAAGACTCGCCCACTAGCAGACAGATGAAAGACTCACCCACAAGCAGATAGATCAAAAGTTTGCCCACAAGCAGATAGATGAAAGACTCACCCACAAGCAGATAAAGACTTACCTACAAGAACATAAATGAGACTCACTCACAGATAGATGAAAATCTCACCCACAAGCAGACAGGTGAAAGACTCACCAACAAGCAGATAGATAAAAGACTCACCCAATCTCACCCGCAAACAGATAGATAAAAGACTCACCCAATCTCACCCGCAAACAGATAGATAAAAGACTCGCCCAATCTCACCCGCAAACAGATAGATAAAAGACTCGCCCAATCTCACCCACAAGCAGATAGATAAAATACTCACCCACAAGCAGATAAAGACTTACCCACAAGCAGATAGATGAAAATCTCACCCACAAGCAGACAGGTGAAAGACTCACCCACAAGCAGATAGATAAAAGACTCACCCAATCTCACCCACAAGCGGATAGATAAAAGACTCACCCAATCTCACCCACAAGCAGATAGATGAAAGACTCGCCCACAAGCAGATAGATAAAAGACTCACCCACTCTCACCCACAAGCAGATAGATGAAAGACTCGCCCACAAGCAGATAGATAAAAGACTCACCCAATCTCACCCACAAGCAGATAAATAAAAGACTCACCCAATCTCATCCACAAGCAGATAGATGAAAGACTCACCCACAAGCAGATAGATAAAAGACTCCCTATCTCACCCACAAGCAGATAGATAAAAGACTCACCCAATCTCACCCACAAGCAGATAGATGAAAGACTCGCCCACAAGCAGATAGATAAAAGACTCGCCCACAAGCAGACTATAATTATTAACACTGTTCTCTCTCTCTCTCTCTCTCCTGACAGACGTCAGATCATGCTGTGGGAAAAGAAGACACAGCTTGCCCGTGAAACGCGTGCTGCTGTAGACTCAGAGGTGGGTCAAGGTGAGATCAAGGCCATGAAGGCGGAGATCCACCGCATGACAGTGCGACACACGCAGCTGATGAAGATGCAGGAGAAGATGATCCAGGACATGGAGAAAGCAGTGTCCAGGTCAGTACTTACGGACTTGACATCAAGCAGCTGTCTGTCTCTCTACCCGTTTCTCTGGGCCCGTCAAAATCAGCAGGTGGCGGAGAGCGCCTGTTGTCTGGTGGCCTTCCTCTTGTGTGTATGTGTGTGTGTGTGTGTGTGTGTGTGT
>JABMCL010003469.1:1900000-1905000 GCA_018857735.1 Alviniconcha marisindica | reverse complement strand
CAGCAGCGCATGAAGTACTGCTGAGGAGATAACCATTATTGTTATGATTCTTTTCGTTCTTATCTGCGGAACAGAACCTGGCGGAACTGGTGTCGCAGCAGCAGCGCATGAAGTACTACTGAGGAGATAACCATTATTGTTATGATTCTTTTTGTCCTTATCTGCGGTACAGAACCTGGCGGAACTGGTGGCGAAGCAGCAGCGCGTGAAGTACTGCTGAGGAGATAACCATTATTGTTATGATTCTTTTTGTCCTTATCTGCGGAACAGAACCTGGCGGAACTGGTGTCGCAGCAGCAGCGCATGAAGTACTGCTGAGGAGATAACCATTATTGTTATGATTCTTTTTGTTCTTATCTGTGAACAGAACCTGGCGGAACTGGTGGCGAAGCAGCAGCGCGTGAAGTACTGCTGAGGAGAAAAGCCATTATTGTTATGATTCTTTTTGTCCTTATCTGCGGAACAGAACCTGGCGGAACGGGTTTGTCGAAGCAGCAGCGCGTGAAGTACTGCTGAGGAGATAACCATTATTGTTATGATTCTTTTTGTCCTTATCTGCGGAACAGAACCTGGCGGAACTGGTGGCGAAGCAGCAGCGCATGAAGTACTACCAGCAGGCCAAGGAAGGTCGCTACACCATGCTGTGCCGCACGGAATCTGCCACCGCCGCCGAGCAAGGCAAGCAGGAGGGGCGCGTGCAAACCCTTAGTGCCATCGTCGACCGCCTCAACCAGGAGTTCCCGCACGTTCAGGCCACGCTACGCCGGGCAACGCTCTCGCTCACCTCTCGTGTATACGGCGGGGAGGAAACTGCATAGGTCTCTTTTCTCGTCAGTCAACCAGCCAGCTTTTTGCATTGCAGCAAGAACTTGTGGCGGAACTTTTTTCTTTCTTCGCAAGCACTCACTAGAAAATGCATCTTCAGGCACTGGGTGGGCTTTTTGGCGGAGTAATTTTCTTGGATCAAAATACGTTTTGTGTAGGAATGCAGTCTTTGTTCAGTGTATAAAGAAGGTTGCTTAATTGTTCAGCGTATAAAGAAGGTTGCTTAATTGTTCAGTGTATAAAGAAGGTTGCTTAATCTCGAGGGGGTTAGTGATTGCAGCACCCAGAACTCTTGTTGTTGTTGTTGTTGTTTTTGTGAGCATTGAAATATTGTAACTGGTGAAAGTATTTGTTTAAAAACTGATCAAGTGTCTTTTATTATCTTATATGATATTCTTTCTTCCGTCCATTTTTTCAGCTGTGTTTCTTCAGTTTGACTAGTCTTGGTTTCTGTGAAAGGGTCACGTAAATTTCATTTTATTCATGATTTGCCTTACACTGTGTGTTGAATGACATAAATCAATGCCGTAAATCCAACTGTGATAGGTAATTATTTTTTATTATTTGATACATTGTATGGAAACAGTCTTATCTTTTTTTACTGCCCAGAGCAAATTATTTCTAAAGCCTTTTTACTTAAGTGTGTAGTGCCTGAATATAAAGTCACTGAAACCTTCAGAATAACTTCTGCATAACAGAATCTCTCTCAAAGGAACATGTGTCCAGGAAAAGAATGTGGCAGAAATCTTTTATTCATTTTGTCGTGATGGATCCTGAGAGGGCATTGAGGATTTTACGGTCATCGCTTTTGTTGCAGTTTTTTTTAAAGGGGAACTTGTTGCTTTTTAAAGGTGAACTTGCTGTTTTTTTAAAGGAGAACTGAACTGACGAAGCGTCATGGGCCCTGTTGATAGGTGGGTGTATAACAGTGATCTTGTTACAAACATTTTTGGAGGATTTTTCCAACACTCGTAACAATTATCTTGTTACAAATATATTTAGAAGAGTTCTCCTGCACACCTAAGGATGATCTTCTTACAAATATGTTTGGTGGATTTTTCCAAGACATTTTGCTGACATCACTTTTGTTGCAGTTTTTTTTTTAAGGGGAACTTGTTGCTTTTTAAATGTGAACTTGCTGTCATGGGCGCTGTTGACAGGTATATAACAGTGATCCTGTTGCAGACATATCTGGAGGATTTTTTTCTACACAATCATGTGCAAACAACTTCGACAGAAACCAGATTTTCTAGGACCAAATTTGAGTGCACTGAAGGCCAGACCCAGAACCAAGTTTCTTTCCCAATTGAAGATTTCAAGCGGGGTTTTCAGGTCAAGGCCACTTCCTGTTCTGCTCAGGTGCCCTACAGACCAGACACGGGTGGTGCCCCTTCGCTTGCGTAACCAATTAAAGGGCAGATGCATGGAGATAAGGAATGCCCCTTCGCTTGCGTAACCAATTAAAGGGCAGATGCATGGAGATAAGGAGTGCCCCTTCGCTTGCGTAACCAATTAAAGGGCAGATGCATGGAGATAAGAAGCACCCCTTCACTTGTGTAACCAATTGCGGCAGAGTTTGGAGGAAGGGTACTGGAAATCGAGGTTTGGAGTGTGAGCCAGACCCATACAGTAGAGTTTATGTAAATTCCTATATCAGTTTATGTATGGCCTTTCCGATGATATTGTGGTTATTTGTGTGTGGTTGTCTTGGATTGAAGCAAGCAAGTAAGTAAGTAATTGGTTTTTAACACCCAGTTAACATTGTAGGTGATGTCAGCACAAACTTTGATTGAAGCTGAACCATTTGTATTATGTATTGATAGGAACAGTGCATTTAAAAAAGAAAAGAAAAAGAGAACAGTACATTTATGTATGGAAAGTGCACGAGGTTTGTTTTGGGGGGCTGTTGGAGGGTGGGGGGTGATGGGGATGACATTGTATATTTGTGCAGAGAAAGACTGAGATGTGAGCCTAGCTGTAAATATTCCTTATGGTACTGTAATATGTATGTATCAGATATTACATGTGACATCTATGTTTCACTTATGTGGAAGAACAGTATTGTGTAAAACTGAATAAATTATTAGACATTCCATCCTGATAGTGATATTCTGATAATGATGATGTAAAACATTTTTTCATCAGAAACCTATTAAATATCACTTCCATGGACGTCATATCTTTGTATATGCATACATGTGTGTGTGTGTGTGTGTGTGTGTGTGTGTGTGTGTGTTCATGTGTGTGTGTGTGTGTGCATGCATGTGTGTGTGTGTGTGTGTGTGTGTGTGTGTGTGTGTGTGTGTGTGTGTGTGTGTGTTTGTGACTAATGTACGTTTCTTATGTGTATGTATGCATGTAGATATAAATGCCCTTTTGTTTTGTTGCTAAACAGCAAACAAAATGAATGTTACTTTAATGCCTTTTGTGAAAACCTATTACTCAGACCAATTGACATACTGGTCACAATATCAAAACCACTCTTTGCGCTGTTAATGACATCCTTACAGCTTTTATATCTGATGACAATCAAGCTTCTAACTGCTAGACATGTCAGCAGCATTTGACATTATTGGTCACTCCATACTGTTGTCGCCGTCTTGAAGAACATCTTGGCGTCTCTGCTCCGGCCCTCAGCTGGTTCGAGTCATTTCAGTTGAACAGGTTGCATGCAGCTCATTGAGGCACATGTTGATAACTCCAAGCTTGAACATGGGGTGCCACAAGGGTCAGTTCTGAGCTCAATTCTTTCTGTGCTGTACACGCAACCTATTCCTCAGATCCTATCCAACCTAGCTCCCTGCATCTTTGCCAGTGACACTCAGCTATGCAAACTATAGCCATAGCAGGTCGGTACCAAGAATTCTGTGTTCCTCGAAATATTCAGATAGAATGATAGTACATGTGTGCAAAACGTCACGCCTTCACCACTTCGGAGTATCAACTTGATGTTGCGACAATAAGAGTTCCGCTGTAGATCTAGGCGAAGGCAAAACAACACACAAGGGAGTTAATTAGCGCTTGAAATACGTAACAGTAGTACAACAAAGACCTGAGTCGCCTGCGGTAACTCTCACCTGGCATGCGTGTAAATACAAGGTACATAAACTCCACCAGAGTGTAACTACAACTCCACCAGGTGAGAGTTTACCGTAGGCGACTCTGGTCTTTGTTGATGTACTTTTGTTACGTATTTCGAGCGCTAATTAACTCCCTTGTGTGTTGATTCTGCACGAGCGCTCTGGGCCTCGTTCTGTTTTAGATTTAAAAAGGCAAAACAATTTTAAAAAACCTACTGTATGACGCTAGTATGTGACGTAAACTGCGTCATGATTAAAAAGGCACCCAGGCTGAGCTTACGGGTACAACAGGCAAAAACCGTAGATTCACACCGAAGGACGCGTGTGGGAAGAAACTGAAACCAGACTACAGTTAAATCTTGCTTCTCTGCCAAAGCGATTGTTTCTAGATCTACATAGTTCTCTGTTAGTAATTCGTGTTTGGAGACTGAGAAAAGAAAACTGAAACAAATCCACCATGTCGGATCCACGGGCCAGAAAGCTCCAAGAAGTTCTGCAGCGTCAGAATGAATTGGTGCAGCAACTTCGAGAAGAGAAACGTCTTCATCGCATTAAATGCAGTCAGACTATTGCTGACCTGATATCCTACATGGAGGAAAACAATAGCATCGACCACCTCCTTGTAGGATTTCACAAACCTAGCGACAACCCCTTCCACGAGAAAGGAAAGTGCACCATTGTGTAGAGCTAGAAGACTGACAATACGAATCCTTCAAGCTCCAGCGCATTCGACCTCAGAGGATTTTTGTGCGATGCATGGTGTGAGAAATCCAGACGCTGGAAGTGGACTGCATGACCACAGACAGAGACAGTCTCGAGGCTGTGATGGCCGACCATGCATGGAAGCCAAGGCGGGCGTTCTCTTCGGCAGTGCGACTTGTAGATTCGTGTTACTGGTTGATTTCTAAAGGATTGTTCGCCCAGAGTGGCGGTGTGGCTTGCCCCAAAATTGAAAGTTAGAAGTGTTGATTGTGACAGATTCCGAATTATAGATCTAGTTCAAATGATCTTTTTATTTTTTAGTTCAATTTCCGTCGACATTTATGCCAGCACATGGCCCAAGTCGACGTAACCATCAAGATCAAGAAGATCAAG
>JABMCL010003469.1:1892500-1895000 GCA_018857735.1 Alviniconcha marisindica | reverse complement strand
TGTGTGTGTGTGTGTATACAGGCGTTCACCGTTTCTCCAGCTGATGTGCTGTTTCTGTGGTTTTCTGTCAAGTGCACTTGAATATAATTCAACTCGGTTCGACTGCTAGCAACACAGCCCCTTGCATGCTTTTCTAGACGCTGGCCGAAGAGCTGAGCGACCAGTCCGGCAAGCTGACGGCCATCAAGTGTGACGTGTCCAAAGAGGAAGAGGTAGTCGCCATGTTCCAGACGATACGGCAGGATCCGAACCTGGGCCGCGTGGACGTGTGCATCAACAACGCCGGGTTGGCCCACGACGCCCCACTGCTGAGCGGAGAGTTCTCCCAGTGGAAACACATGTTTGACGTGAGGGGGCCCTTCTCTTTCTGCCATTAAAAATGCAGAATACAGAGAATACAGAATCGTTATTGTCTATGAATAACACAGTAAGTAAGCAAGTAAGTCAGTCAGTCAGTCAGTCAGTAAGTAAGTAAGTAAGTAAGTAAGTAAGTAAGTAAGTAAGTAAGTAAGTTTGTGTTTTACAAACACTGCTAGAGTCAGTGCGCGCGCGCGTGTGTGTGTGTGTGTGTGTGTGTGTGTGTGTGTGTGTGTGTGTGTGTGTGTGTGTGTGTGTGCATGTATGATGTATGATACAAATCAGTGTCGTACGCATTTAAATTCATTGCGGTTTTTGTGTGTGTTGGGGGTGGGTTGGGGGTGTTTGTTTTTCCGTATCTTGGTTTTTGTGGGTTGTTTTGGTGGGACTGTGCTCTACGTGTGTATAGAATATCATATTTAGGTTACTACGTATCATGTGAACGCTCAGGGCGTTGATGAGCGCGTGATAAATATACATTATTATTATTATTTTACGCCCAGTCAACCAGTACGGTAATATCAGGGCGAATATGAATAACATATAAATTTGCCTTTCGACTGCAAATAAATGACGACATAAATAATCAATACTTATAGTCTGTCTTGCCCATCTAGCGTTACGCCGGGTTCAGGTCCGCGGTACCGACTTACATAGTGACCCAGACTTTACTTACATTCGAGTCTGTGGGGGGAGGGGGGCACACACACACACCAAACTCAGCCAACCTGCTAGATACACACACAGTCCAAGGCCGCACAACTTCATGCTTGACGTGAGGATGCTAGAGTCACTGTGTTGAGGTTGATAGACTGACGGAACTTCATACACATTTACACACCAACCCGCCAGCTACGCTCTTCTTCTGATACTTCAATTCTTTGTTTTACGCGCGCACGCACGCACACACACACACCTGAACACACACACACACCTGAACACACACACACACACCTGAACACACACACACACACACACACCTGAACACACACACTCACACACAACCTGAACACACACACACACACACACACACACACACACACACACACACACACACACACACACACACACACACACACACACACACACACACACACACACACACGCACACACACACCACTAGCTTCCTGTCGAAAAGGCCCCCTCTGAAGCTTATTCTTCAGAGCTTAGATTCAAGCGTTTACAAGTAACCTTCAACTGACCGTGACCCTGTGATCTCGTCCAAAACGACTCCGTCCGATCAGAAGCTTTGGACTGACCTTGTAGCCCGCGCGACCTTGACCTTTTTCTTGGCGTGCAGGTGAACGTTCTGGGGCTGATGCTGTGCAGCAAGGAGTCGTTCAAACTGATGCAGGAGAACAACGTCGATGACGGGCACATCGTTCTCGTCAACAGGTAAACGCCATCACAGAGGTACTGGCGGGGACAGATATATATCGATAGATCCGAGGTGAGAGAAGAGGGGGGGCAAATCTGATGCTAAGCTGTTGTTTATTTAATAACCGAGGCAGGGGAGGAGGAGGGGTGGGGGCAAGGTCACAGTAATAAAGGGCGTGTGTGTGTTGTATGTGTGTGTGTGTGTGTGTGTGTGTGTGTGTGTGTGTGTTGTGTGTGTGTGTGTTGTGTGTTGTGTATGTGTGTGTGTGTTTAGGTGTGTGTGTGTGTGTGTGTGTGTGTTTAGGTGTGTGTGTGCGTGCGTGCGTGAGTGCGTGCGTGTGTGTGTGTGTGTGTGTGTGCGTGTGTGCGTGTGTGTGTGTGTGCGCGGGCGCGTGCACATGTGTGTGCATATGTGTATGTGTGTGTGTGTGTGGGCGGGGGGTGTGGGGGGGGTGGGTTTACAAAACTAGGCCTGAAAACATGACCTGTGATGCCTGTTTCAGTATGTCGAGTATTAGGACTGTAAACATGACCGTTTGATGCCTGTTTCAGTATGTCGGGTATTAGGACTGTAAGCATGACCGTTTGATGCCTGTTTCAGTATGTCGGGTATTCGGACTGTAAACAACAAAGGCAACCACTGCTATACGGCAACCAAGTTTGCTGTCACCGCCATCAGAGAAGGACTCCGGAACGAACTGAGGGGAATGAAATCCAAAATCAGAATATCGGTACGCTCGCTGGGTCTGTAATTATGTAACCCTTT
>JABMCL010003469.1:1877500-1885000 GCA_018857735.1 Alviniconcha marisindica | reverse complement strand
GAGAGAGAGAGAGAGAGAAAAGAGAGAGAGAGAGAGAGAGAGAGACAGAGCAGACAGACAGACAGACAGACAGACAGACAGACAGACAGACAGACAGACAGACAGAGAAGAAGAAGAAGAGAGTGATTAAGACGCATATCAGTGTCCTCACCAACCCAACCCCCCAGCCTGTTACGGTAACCACTTCATGTTTCATTTAAACAAGAGAGTAAAATACCAGAGGAGCGAGGACATCAACAAAAGAGAGAGAAGGGGGGGGGGAGAGAGAGAGAGAGACAGACAGAGACAGACAAGACAGACAGACGGACGACGAGGGCGGACGGACGACGGACGGACGACGGACAGACAGACAGACAGACAGACAGACAGACAGACAGACAGGGATAGAACAGACAGGACAGACAGACAGACGAGACAGACAGACAGAGAAGAAAAGACAGAGCGGAAGGAGGACGGACGGACAGAACGAGACAGACAGAAGACAGACAGACAGAAGGACAGAAGCGACGAGACAGACGAGACAGAACAGACAGACAGACAGACGAAGACAGACAAGGGGACCCGACAGACAGACAGACAGAAAAAGAAGAAGAAGAAGAAGAAGAAGAAGAGAGTGATTAAGACGCACATCAGTGTCCTCACCAACCCAGCCTGTTACGGTAACCACTTCATGTTTCATTTAAACAAGAGAGTAAAATACCAGAGGAGCGAGGACATCAACAAAAGAGAGAGAGAGAGAGAGAGAGAGAGAGAGAGAGAGAGAGAGAGAGAGAGAGAGAGAGAGAGAGAGAGAGAGAGAGAGAGAGAGAGAGAGAGAGACAGACAGACAGACAGACAGACAGACAGACAGACAGACAGACAGACAACAGACAGAGATGGTAAGTAACTTTAAAAAAATAATCTTTTACGCCCAAAGGCAGGATGATGTTGGTTGTTGTTGTTTTTTTGTTGTTGTTGTTGTTGTTGTTGTTGTTTTTTGGGGGGGGCGGCGAGGGAGGGAGAGTTCAGTGTAAAACTCACATCGCAAGTTGGTGAACATCGATGCTGAAGATCTGTTGGTCTGATGCGGCAGTCAATCCATGACCTCCTGGTCCCCATGACATGCACATTCTAGCTAAAACCAGTTCAGATGGTCCGAACGTGGACCAGAGAAGAGCTGCACGTCGACTACGTCTTGTCTTACGGGTAAAATATATACATGGCACATGGAATGAGGCGTTCTGTTGAGAGCATTCATATTCATACACACATTCACAGTAACATTAACAGGTTAACAATGTCTATACTATAATAATACGATCGACAAACCATAAAATACCCATGAATGAAACGCACAGTCACAGCCTGTTACTCCCCCGCAACCCGATTCACACTCTGCAGAGCACACGGTACAGGAGTACTCTACCAAGGGTGCGCAGGTACCGGCATAAACAGGGGGAAATCACTCCTAGCAAACCACACAGAAGATGGCGACAGGTGTGCCGACGATTTGCGACCGAATAAAGGAACCTGTCGGATTATTACCTTAAGTTCAGAGGACATCTTACGTACTTGGAAGGATTATCTCTGACATGCGCCTAAGATGTAAAAATGCGACTCTAAACTGAATAAGGTAAGACTTACCACTATAATAACCCATTCCTGAGTTGGCATTCGACTAAAAAAAAAAAAAAAAAAAAAAGAAAAAAATCCGTTTCGTTCTAACCAACTCAGTTCAGAATGTGTAATTAAATGGTTTTATAATTAAATAAATAAATTAATTCAAGGCTAGGATAACCAAGGAGAAAGAGGGACGGGACAGACACAAGCGTCTCAAGCTCAAAGACACAAGAAGGAAGCTCCATTGTGGGTGGAAGATTGGGGTGAGGAGTGGGAGGCGGGCCGAGAGGAGGTGGGGATAGTAGAATGGTGTGGGTGCTTGCGTGCGCGTTTGTCAGTGTGCGTGTGTGCGCGCTTGTGTCCAGCTCACAGGCATAGAATAACATATTTTATGTCTGTGAGCGTGATGCAGCATCGTATATAGTCAGTGATGTGTGTGTGTGTGTGTGTGTGTGTGTGTGTGTGTGTGTGTGTGTGTGTTTGTTTGTGTGGTGTGTGTGTGTGTGGTTTCGATACAAAACAGCATTAGTTGTGTCATGTTTTTATATATAATATTGTATATTATATATCTTATATATATATATATATATATATATATATATATATATAAGATCGGTGATCAGTAATTAATTTTATCCATTAATTATCTATTAGCAGTTTTAGATCAGCGACGCCGGCGAGCCACATGGCAGTACCGAGGTATTTTGGTCAAATCTTTGAGAATTGGTGGTCCTTAAAAGGACCGTTGGTGTTCAGTATTTTTTTGGTTTATTTTTTTGGTTTGGCCACTATGCCTACAACACAAGCGTACATCCCCACACAGCCTCACCGTTCATAGCACTGGCAGCGGCAGTTCAGCGACCGACTCAGAGAGTGTCTTCGGGGGGAGGCGGTGGCTCGCCCTCCTCTTTCTTCGGTTTCGGTTTCCGCTTTTTACGTCTTCTGCGACTGCGGCGTCGGCGTCGGCGTCGGCGCCGTCGTCCGCGTCGACGACGACGACCTCGGCGTCGACGACGGCTCTTCCTCTTGCGTCTTGAGCGTCGACGCCGCCGTCTTCGTTTTTTTCGCCTACGACCTCTGCGTCGGCGACGCCTGGTGCAACGAGCGTTTCGCCCAGCGCAGAAGGGGATCCTGGCCGTGTTGAGCTTGAAGCGACAGTCGCCTTGGTGCCTCCTCACTACCCCAGCACGTACAGCTCGCTGCAGCGCCTGCTTGATGCTGCTGCTGGAGATGAACGCAGCCCCGTGCTTTTGCACCAGCGCGCTTTTGATTCTGGATGCGCAGGAGCCTTTTTTGTCGCAGAGCTTCATCAAAATGGACACGAGCTCGTCCTGCTTGACTCGCATGTTCTTCAGCCTGCACCCAACTCCGAGAACCATGCTGTCGTTGACGGTGTCTTGGGATGGAATTGTGAAACAAAAAGGAAGCCAAGCGGCTACCTTTCTCTTTTCTGTCCTTTTTTTGGATTTTTAGGTTTTGGTTTTGAGGTGACTACCCAAAGCGTCTTCCACGGAGAGGGATTGTTTAGCGCCGTGACATGGCCGGTATGCTCTTCGACCAGTCGCTCCCTCATGTCAGTGCGCCGGTTACGTTTCTAAGCAGCAGTTCTAAGAGATGTAGTAGGCATAGAAATGTACTCACCATTGCCAATGCTGATTGGTCAGAATCATCGCCGAAGCAAAATCAGCCAGAACCTTCTGGTCGTTCTGCAATAAATTTCGGACGGCAATAATTTGTTTGCAGCCGCTTAAAATAAATGAACGAACGAATGAATGAATGAATGAATCCAGCAAACAAAGAAAAGAAGAGACAGAGCACGATGCAGACACAGAGGGAAAAAAGACGAATTGTGGAGCGATTATAATGACGAGATGAAAACACACAAAATGTTAAAAAGAACGCTTATTTTACGCAATTTCATTAGATCCAAACACACAAAAGGTTAAAAAGAACACTGATTTTAATGGACAAGATAGGATCTTATTTCAGAATACCAACAGTCAGTTTTGTTTCAGATTTGTTTTTGTTTTTATTACATTAGATTCTCATGACGACACAGACAAAATGATGTCAAGCTGATGCTATTGGCTCGATCCGAGAGACAAAATTTATCTGCCAATAATTTGTCAAGAGAAATGTGCTGGTGCTGAAATCTTTTGGAACGATAAGTGCAGAGAGAAAAATCAAACAAAAACAAAACAAAACAAAACGACAACAACAAAAACCGTTAGAAAATTAGATCTAAACAATTCATCATTTACGTTCTTTTAGAACAATCGCTGAAGGAATGAGTTTAAAAAAAATTTGGGGAGGGGGGGGGGGGGCGAAAGCTCCAAGAAAAAAAATGTAGTGATGGAGAATTTTAAAAAAAGAGAAGAAAAAAAGAGAAAAAAAAGAGAAGAAAATCGCACACAAAGCTGATTGCTAGCGTTGTGAAATAAGATGGCGTGTATGGATGATTCCATGGCGTTGCCATCATGTTACCAGGACAAAGAAGAAGCCAGGGCAAGGGAGGGTATAAAATCCCTGCCTGTTCCCTGACTACGGTTCAGACCAACATCAGTCTGCGCGCCGCATCCTGCTGACGGCGCGGCATGGGGAAGCAGACCGGCATGGCTCCGCCGGGGCCGGTCTGCACTCGAAAGCGACGCATCAAACAGTCGCACATCCGCAACGCCATCGCTGCTCTTGGAGAGAAGTCGGGGTCGACGTTGACGTCGATCATGAAGATTCTGCAAGATCAGCAAGACGGTGGGATCAGCATCTCCAAATCCGAGCTGAGGCGACAACTGATACGCGCCGTGATGACTGGACGCATCACCCAGGTGGGCCATTCCAACAGATTCGCCATCACAGAACGTGCATCTGGCTTTGGGCGTAGAAGGAGGAGGAGGAGAAGAGGGAGGAGGAGGAGAAGGAGGAGGAGAAGGAGGAGGAGGAGAAGGAGGAGAAGGCGCCGACGAAGACGAAGGCGTCGATCCCGTAGACGTCGATCCCGAAGACGACGCCGACGAAGGCGCTACCGAAGAACCCGAAGTCGGAGTCGAAGGAGGAGGCGTCGAAGACGATGTTGAGCCCCATGTGGGTAAAGTTTAGAACAACAAAAAAACAAAAAACAAACAAAAATAGTAATATTCCGGTCCTTTTTAGGGCCACTCCTTGTCCAAAGATTTGATGGAAATTCCTACACGCGTGGAAATATTTAATCTTTTATTTTTTATTTTTTAATGAGATTGTAATCGCGGCAGTCTTGCTTTCACGCTCGGACATCAAAGGCAAATAAAAAATTACTACCGTGCCGCAACGAGGAACATCATTTACAGTATCGTGTTAATGACGTCATTAGAGATAGACGTAGACGTAGGTGCAATGCGGCGGTGTCCCATTTATCCCCTGGGATGTTTGGAACTGGAAGCATTCTTCCTTTTCCAAGTTCGGAACCGGGGGAGGAGGGGTTTCCTTCCCCCCTCACCCACCTGCCTTCCTCTCTCTCTCTCTCTCTCTCTCTCTCTCTCTCTTCTCTCCCCCTTTTTATCCACTGTCATTCTTTTGTGACATTTGAGTTTGACGTCATATAATATTTATTACATCACACCTGTTACACGTCATTGTCATGCCCACATTTTTCCAAGCACGGGAAACAGCTCAACCATAAACACATAAAAGGTTCAAAAGAACGCTATTTATTAGGACAAAAACACAATCTGCAAATTTTGGGGGTAATCCCCTTTATCAAGCTACAAAAACGACATGTAAACGACAGTTAAACGGTGAAAAACGTCGAAAAATGAGACGAAAAGCTAAAGCACGCATCTGTGTTTGCTTGAGCTATGTTGTTTTCCTGTCCAACATCCTTCCAAGCACTGGACAGGAAAGCAGCAGATGAATTTGATGAACATAGTGACAGAACTTGCCCGGTATCCTGTGGATTTACTATAGATCTAAGAGCAGGCTTGTGGTTGGAGACGTCTTTCAAACCAACGACTCGTAATACTCGCGCGAATGATAATTAAATAACTTATTCTCTAACTACAATCAGTGTTCGATTCAGAATTTGATTTTTATTTTTATTTTTTATAAAAAAAAAAATTGAGGGGCGGGAGGGGGGGGGTGCGGCTAATTCAGCACCGTGTAAAAATCTCAGTCTCAGCAGGAAGACACCAGTCGACCGAACAAGTTGTTAAGTTGCTTCCGATCAGTCACTTTTGCGACCCAACACAAGTTGTGTACTCAGTTTCCAGCACCTGTAGGCGACCCTGGTTTTCGGGATTTCCCGACTGACCAAGATAGATACTATGCTCACGCGGGCTAGTGACATGGTGTGGTGGTGTGTGTGTGTGTGTGTGTGTTGTGTGTGTGTGTCTGGTTGGGGGCGGGGGAAGGGGGCGGGGGAAGGGGGACGTGGGAGATTTTGCCACTTTACTGCCGTTGAACTGTTATATAAAAACTAGATTCAACTGAGCAAGATCAAGTTGTACTTGTTTTCAGAGTGAGAAACTTGAATGATACGCGGCTGTTCTTTACAAGTGGTCCAGGAAGAAGGACGAGGTTCTTCTTCTTCTTTCATGGTGCTTTAACGTCCACATAAACCATACGGCTTATGGAGGGGGAATGGAGGTGGGGGAAGAGGGAGATGACTCTACCTATCGCTGCACTCTCACCACCAGAATGACTCACTCCTGCATTAAGATAGGCAGCGATGAGAGCCAAGTTAATGTTTTCACTAATCCGTGAGGGACAAAGCCACAATACAGTGTCCAGAAACCACAACCTTTCTGAAGAGAAAGGAGAGCCGAATGGAATCGAGCTGAGGTCCTTCCGCTTACCAGCCTAACGCCTTACCGCTTAGCCAAACCGGTTCACGGGGCGAGGATTTTGCAACAGCACTATTAATAGTCTATACAGTCCGCGCTCACTGAGCTAGAAATAACTGGTTTATTTATAGTCACTGCACTCTCACAGCACTACCGCAAATATGAAAAATTATTTCCCGAACAGGTTTCGACTGGTACTGGCTGTTCGCAGGTTGCTTGTCAGTTCATCCAGAACTGAACTGAACTGAACTGAACTAACACGTCATTTTCGATTTTGTTTTGCAACTGGCTGTCGATTTATTTTGGTGTGATCTGTGTTCTTTGACTGATGTGGTGTCTGAACTGCTACCTGAAATTAACAGGTGTGCTGAGGAACGGCTTGAGACATGACAGTCTGTAGTTCTGTGTGCCCTAAGCAGGTTCGACTTCAAGTCCGTTTGACATCTTTGGTGTGCGTCTCATAGTCAGGTAGGTTACCTAACTTAATGTGCATACACACACACACACACACACACACACACAACACACACACACACACACACACATTCACAGACACACGCGCGCGCGCGCACGCACGCAGGCACGCACACGCACGCACACGCACGCAGGCATGCGCACACGCACGCGCGCGCGCACACACACACACGCAGCAGACGCCACAACTGCATTTCTCTCCTCCTCTTCAAGAGTTGACAAGTAGTAACCTACGGTACCACGTTGCTCCTCCCAGAACTGGCGAATCTGATCTTTTTCCTCTTCCACAGTTCCATTATGCACATCACTAAACATCTCGTGTGTCGTCTCCGAGAAACTGTCACTTTGCTCTTTGTCGGGTTCACGTTCTTTGGTTATCACATATTCTTCCTGCACTTTTTCGCTATCGTCTGAACTGTCATCGTCGATCGTAAAGGGTGGGTTTGGCTGTGTAGCTGGGCTTTCAAACAAAGCAAAGTTTGTGTCAATAACTTGTGTAGAAGAAATGTCGTCCTTACTCGGTTTGACTGATGTCCTTGGGCGAGCAGTTGCTGTTGTCTGGTCATAGCGCGGTGAGCGTCACGTCTCAGTTCACTGGTGACTTTTTGCGATA
>JABMCL010003469.1:1867500-1872500 GCA_018857735.1 Alviniconcha marisindica | reverse complement strand
CGCCGCGACCCCACGCACGTCGGTCAAGGCGGGGACTCCTCCTTCACCGTTCCTGCAGCCGCTCGCTCCACCCGCTCGCTGCCGATGACTGCTACAGCGCCGTGGCCAGGGCCAGGGCCAGGGCCCGGGGCCGGGGCCGGGGCCGGGGCCGGGGCCGGAACGTCCCCCAGCGGATCTCGCGTTTCTCAGTCGTCAAGGAACTGGCCGGAAAACCCGCAGATGTTTTCCTCCTCTCGGCCAACCCTCGCAACAAACCGCGCGGAGTTGAGCAGCTCCTCGGCATCACGACAGCCAGCAGCGCCTTTGAATCCCGGCCACGTTCCGGCCCATCTCGCTCCCAGTGGCGCGATCTACACAGACACAGCTCGTCGTGCGAGCGTCTCCAACCTTCCTGCAGAGTCTCCCGATCTGGACTGGCTTGATTTGCTGGAGGACTTCGAAGTTCAGGGTCCTCTTCCCTTACCGAGCTCTACCGCGGGTCCGAGCGCGCTGCCGTTCCAGAACCAGCCCGATGAGTACTTCAAAGCCTCCGACGGACCAAAGACTGCTTCCACGACGGCGACGGCAGCTGAAGCCGTCTGTGTGACACTGGCGGCCCCTCAGCCAGTACCGGAAGCTTCCTGCCTCACAGTCACTGCTCTGCAACCAATACAGGAATCATCCTACCCTGGGATGGGCGTCCCGCAACCGATACCGGAATCTTCCTACCTGACAGTGACTGGTCCACCACCAGTGTCGGAATTCTCCTACCTTGGGATGGGCGCCCCGCAACCGATACCGGGATTTTCCTACCCGACAATGACAGCTCCACAACCAATACCGGAATCCTTCTACCCGACAATGTCTGCTCCGCAACCAATACCGGAATCCTTCTACCCGACAATGTCTGCTCCACAACCAATACCGGAATTCTTCTACCCGACAATGTCTGCTCCACAACCAATACCGGAATCCTACCTGACAATGTCTGCTCCACAACCAATACCGGAATCCTTCTACCCGACAATGTCTGCTCCACAGCCAATACCGGAATCCTTCTACCCGACAGTGACTGCTCCACAACCAACACCGGAATCCTCCTACCCTGGGATGGGCATCCCGCAACCGATACCGGGATCTTCCTACCAGAAAGCGACTGCTCCGCAACTAATACCGGCATCCTCCTATTCAACGACTGCTCCGCAACCAACACCTCAAGCCTCCACGACGACGCCAACAACGGCTGCGACATGGCAGCAGCGGACCCCCTCCGCCGCCGTCTCCGAGAGAGTGATGTCTGAAGGCACCGCTACCGTGGCCGTGGCTGGGTCGTCTCGGGTCGTCCCTTCCGGGAGGACCTCCTCCTCCTCCTCTTCCATGGCGCCAGTGCTCTCCGACAGCGAAGGCACGTCGCTGACCTCCAGCAACACCCTGGAACTTCTGCAGTTTTGGCGAGACATCGTCTGCGGCGGACAGGACAAGTCGGAGGAGCCGCGCGGAGAATTGAAGCAGCGGGCGCCGAACACCGAACCGCCGGCCAAGACAAAGATCTCTGAGCGGGATCACCACGCGTACGACGGCACCCAACGCGGGCGGGACGGCGCCGGGGTTGTTGCTGAGAGCGTGGACGAGACGGCTGAGAGCGTGGACGAGATGGCTGAGAGCGTGGACGAGATGGCTGAGAGCGTGGACGAGACGGCTGAGAGCGTGGACGAGACGGCTGAGAGCGTGGACGAGATGGCTGAGAGCGTGGACGAGACTGGCGGGGTGGTCAGCGGGCCTGATGCACAGCAGGGCCGCAGCGCCTCCCAGTCCTGTAGCTGGACAGGCGGTGGACAGGGCGACGCGGACGGCAGAGGCAGCTGGCCCGCAGAGGACGGCAGAGGCAGAGGCGGACGGCAGAGGCAGCTGGCCCGCAAGATGGCAGGCTCAATGGATGATGATGACTGGCGGTTGATGCCGGTGAAGAATACCGCCCTCACCATAGACGACGTCAACGTGAAACTGAAGAAGAAATACCTCTAGAAGGGCCGCGAGGAAGGGGTTGTCTTTCAGCGGCGGTACCGCTACAATGTTGAAATGAGAAGCGAGCCAGGTGGGCGGGGGTGGGGGGGGGGGGGGGGGGGGGGGGGGGGGGGGAGGAACTGATCTAGGCGGGGTGGGGGTGGGGGTGGGGGGCCCAGAGCTCAGGAGCTGTGGCCCAGAGTTCAGGAGCTGTGTGTGAGAGTCGAGGTGGCCGTCCTGGGCTCCCCGTCCTAATGAGCCTTATGGTTTCTGTGGACGTAAAGCAACACTGAACCACGCTTAGAATGCCTAAGTTTGTCCCTAATAAATTATGTCAACCGACATCCGAGGACATGAAGCTCTACATCATCATAGGGTCTTATTATCGATGGTCTTATTATTTGATTTGTCAAATCTGTGCAAATCACCCTCTTTTTACATCACAGTGCCATCTCTCATGAGGAGGCCTGATGGCAGAATTAGAGCCAACGTAGTTGTCTAAATTTAGCACGGGTGTAAGCCGATGACGCGACACTCAACGGGAATCTCCGAAGTGACTCGCGCAGTGATTTGAGTGTTACGTACCACATCCCCCAAACTACGTAACAAAGTTGACCACAAGCGTTCTGTAACAAGACCCAAAACAACAGGTTGAAAAGAACGCCTGCTAATTTTAGTCAGCCGATACCAAACATGCACAGATTTTCAGAGTAAAATCCGGCAATGAACGGACAAGTAATACACAAACAAATGATGAGACAGGGCTGAAATCCGATATATGCTTATGTTTCAGTTGGTGAAGAAGTCGTTTTTTGGGGGAGATTTGGCTTCACCAGGTGCAAGTTAAGTAGATGGTAATTTAATTCATTCCTCTCATTGTTTTGTTGTGTATCATTTGTCGGTTCGCTGCTCGTAAGAGAGACCCTTTACAATGAAGTAAGTAAGTCAGCAAGTTGGAATTTTACGCCCAGTCAGCCATTACGGTTATGCTAGGGCGATTTTACACTGAAAATAGGTGTACGTTTTGTACTGTCTGATTAAAATAATGCAACAGTGACTGCAGTTATGAGGTTAGAGAACTCGTTGACGAGTGCGATCATAATTCGTCTTCGTTTGAATGTTCTTAATTTGTATTGCACCGTCTAGTCACCGCCGTCGAAAATGACTCGATTCGAATCATCGAGAAAGAAACAGCATACCATGCACATACAAATGTGTGTGGCATAATGTGCATAGTATGCTGTTTCTTTCTCGATGAACTGTTTTAACTCTAGAGGAAGCCTTGTGCGGAACCTGCTTGAATTTGCTTCTGCACAAGGTAAAAACCCTCGTTTCCTTTCGTTATTTTCAAATCTTCGTTTTAAACCATAATTATTTTTCAATAAATTAATAATAATAATAATAATAATAATAATAATTCTTATAAAGCGCTGTTTTTTTTAACCAGAGTTAAACTCACTGCGCTGTACAAACATCTTATGACAAAAACGACACTAACATACATTTCAACAAACACAACCTTAAATATTGTAGTCTACCATTACCGCCTATCAGACAATAAGCATGTTTATAAAACAAAATACAATGAAGTTTGTGAGGTTAGCAATACCACTGTTGTTCTGAACACCTCTGTTTGAGGACATAATATTATGCGTCGGAAATAGGACTGAGGAAGTTTGCATAGAAGATGATGAAGTGATGCTTTATGTCCTCAGATGTCAGTTGACATATTAGGGACAAGTTGTGACCACTGCCGAAGCACGGTGCAATAAATCTTTACGTCCACGGAAACCAGAAGGCTCGTTAGGACGGACAGCCCAGGACGTCCACCTCGACTCTCACACAGCTCCTGAACCATGTGATTGCATAGAAGTGATTTAATCTGACTTTTATATGCCCTAATTGTATGAATGAATGTTTATAATGGAGATAAAGAGTTACGTTGTCTTGAGTTGTTGTTTTAAAGATGACAGTTCACTGATGAGCATCAAAGATCTCGCTAATGATTTAATTATGTTTTGTCCTTCATATCTATATAAAGATGAGTATAATAATATTTTATCCTTTTCATATCTCTATATAAAGATGATCTCACTGATAAGTGTAATAATATTTTGTTCTGTTTTTAACCCTTTTATTTTTCTGTGGTACTATTTTAGTCACCACCGACAAGGATTCCAAATGATCAGTCAAAAACATATTTTGATGTGCATTGTACACTGTTCTTTCTGTCAACTGTTTGAACTCTAGAAGAAACCTTGAACACAATCAGCTCGAACTGGTCTCTTCCCAACATTCCCTTCTTTATTTTACCTGCTTATTTTGCCCCCCCCCCCCCCTTTTTTTTTTTTCTCTTTTTTTTTTTTTGGGGGGGGGGGGGGGGTTCTAGAGTCCCTAGATCCCCACCTCCTACTGTAAACCACTGGAAAAAAAGTTCACAAGAACATTATGACCTTGATTCTTTATACAGCATACCCTTTATTTTCAGAAAATTGTCCTTTTGCGTTGCAATTGTCGTGCCTTAAATTGTCTTGTTTGTTAAATCAGACGCACAATGAAATGTTTCCGGGTGACGGTGTTTTAGACCTCCGAGACCTCTACTCGTCACTGACGAACCTGGATGTCTAACTTCCATATAAATCAACGGTACGTTTCCCCCCCCCCCCCCCCCCCCCCCCCCAAATCTCTTCACTTGTTGATCGCATCTGCCGGTTCAGTTCACGTCGCTTCACCTCTAGATGGTATCTACTTGCTCAGGAAGGCCCTTATGCGCTTTTCTCCCTCTCTCTCTCTCTCTCTCTCTCTCTCTCTCTCTCTCTCTCTTCTCTCTCTCTCTCTCTCTCTCTCTCTCCCTCTCTCTCTCTCCAAAACCTCCCCAGCGTTTCCTTTCGAAGAGTTCCAGTGTTGTCATCTACTTGTTGGACGAAACGTGTTGTGAGAAGATTATCCCCTTTTGTTATCGTAGCTTGACTGGTCGGTAACTGGTTAAAGGCAGAGTTTGCCGTGTTGCGGTCGTG
>JABMCL010003469.1:1855000-1857500 GCA_018857735.1 Alviniconcha marisindica | reverse complement strand
CTACGTGCACGCTCTCTTTGCTGGGGTAAGTAAGTCACTGAGGGGGCAGACGGGGGCTGGGGTGAGGGGTACGGGGGGGGGGCGGGGGGGGGGAAGGGGCGGGGGCGGGATGGAAGGGATTGGAGGGGGGTGGAGGGTAGGGAGGCTGATCTTACTTGCGGATCCAGTTTAGCCCGAATTTAGCACGCTGTTTTTGTTTTGTTTTTAATAGTTTTTTTACTTTGTAAACGTGTGTCTGGAATTCAAACGAGAGAAAAAAGAGAGTCAAAATTGCATCCTACATTGTGGGTGGGGTGGGGTTGGGGGGGGGGGGGGAGAAAGAGATTTTAAAAAAAACATTTTTCGACACTTTATTTCTGCAAACAAATTCCTTAACAATGTGGTGAAATGGGGTGAAATCGAAGCCCAAATGGTACACTTAACAAAATGTTGTACTATAGTCACAGACACAAAAAAACGACACACACACACACACGCACAAAGCATACACACACACACACACACAACACACACACACACACACACACACACACACACACACACACACACACACACACACACACACACACACACACCACACACACACACACACACACACACGAGCGCGCGCACGCACAACACACACACATACACAACACACACAAAAAATACGATAATCACTATCGAAATGAGTCCCGTTTTTCCCGTGTTTGGTTTAAAGGGAGGGAGACGTGCGGTGGGTTGGGGGGGAGACTGAGGTTTGTTTGTGGTGTGTGTGTGTGTTGTGTTGTGTGTGTGTGTGTGTTATTGTGTGTGTGTGTGTGTGTGTGTGTGTGTGTGTGTGTGTGTTGTGTGTGTGTGTTTGTTGTGTTGTTGTGTGTGGTGGTGTGTGTGTGTGTGTGTTTGTGTGTGTGTGTTGTGTGTGTGTGTGTGTGTGTGTGTGTGTGTGTGTGTGTGTGTGTGTGTGTGTGTGTGTGTGTGTGTGTGTGTGTGTGTGTGTGTGTGTGTGTGTGTGTGTGTGTGTGTGTGTGTGTGTGTGTGTGTGTGTGTGTGTGTGTGTGTGTGTGTGTGTGTGTGTGTGTGTGTGTGTGTGTGTGTGAGAGAGAGAGTAGAGAGAGAGGGAGAGAGAGTTCTATCAGTTTTTTGGTGTCCATGTGAAATCTTTTTTAATTCTAGATGTCTGTTAGATAATCTCACACCACTTTCTCTCTCTTTGTTTTGTTTGTCTTTGTTGTTGTTGTTGTTTAGTGTTGTGTGTTCCCCCACCCCCGTCTTCTCGCAGTCCCCCCTGGTGCCCCCTGAACACTTCAAACGAACGGACCTGGAAAGAATGTAGGTGTGTTTATAAACATCTCCCAGGTCAGGGCCCGGAACTTTAAATCTTCCAATAATGCACTGGTAACCTCCTTTTTATATTCCCCCTGTGTGTGTTGTGGGGGGGGGGGGGGGTGGTGTGGTGTTGTGTTGTGTTGTGTGGGTGTGTGTGTGTTGTGTGTGTGTGTGGTGTGTGTGTGTGGTGTGTGTGTGTGTGTGTGTTTGTGTGTGGTGTGTGTGTGTGTGTGTTGGTGTGGGTGTGTGTGTGGTGGTGTGTGTGTGTGGTGTGTGTGTGTGTGGTGTGGTGTGTGTGTGTGTGTGTGTGTGTGTGGTGTGGGGTGTGTGTTGTGTGTGTGTGTGTGGGTGGTGGTTTTGGTGTGTTGTTTGTGTGGTGTGTTGTGTGTGTGTGTGTGGTGGTGGTGTTTTTGTGGTTTGGTGTGTGTGTGTGTGTGTGTGTGTTGTGTGTTGTGTGGGGGTTGGTGTTTTGTGTGTGTGTGTTTGGGGTGTGTGTGTGTGTGGTGTGGGTGTGTTGGTGTGTGTGTGTGTGTGGTGTGTGTGTGTGTGGTGTGTGTGTGTGTGTGTGTGTGTGTGTGTGTGGTTTTTGGTGTGTGTGGTGTTGTGGTGTGGTGGTTGTGTGTTGTGTGTGTGTGTGTGTGTGTGTCTGCCCGGCCCGGTGTGGTTGTGTGTGTGTGTGTGTGTGTGTGGTGTGTGTGGTGGTGTGTGTGTGTGTGTGTGTGTTTTTTTGTGTTTGTGTGTCTGTGTGTCGGGTGGGGGTTTGTCTGTGTGTCTGTGTGTCTGTGTCTGTGTGTTGTTTGTGGTGCGTGCGTACGTTGTGTTGTTTTGGTGTGTGTGTTTGCGTGCGTGCGTGTACACGTTGTGTGTGTGTTTGGTGTTTGTGTGTGTGTGTGGGGGTGTGGTTTGTGTTTTGGGCGGTGCGTGTGTGTTTGTTTGTGTGTGTGTGTGGTGTTGTGTGGGGCGTTGTTTGGTGTGTGTGTGTGTTGTGTGGTGTGTGTGGTGGTGGTGCTGCTGCGGCGTGCGTGCGTGCGTGCGTGCTGCGGGGGCGCCGGGGGTGTGTGTTGTGTGTGTGTGTGTGTGTGGTGTGTGTGTGTGTGTGTGTGTGTGGTTGTGCGTGCTGGTGGGTTGGGCTGCGATTGGGGGCGTATTTGCGTGTGCGTTTTTGCGTGTGTGTGTGTGTGTGTGCTCGCGT
>JABMCL010003469.1:1845000-1850000 GCA_018857735.1 Alviniconcha marisindica | reverse complement strand
AAACACGACCTTGGACATATCTTGACAGCATCGTCTACATGGGCACAGTGTGTGCATGGTTAATGTCTGTGTCACACTTGGCACGATGTGTGCATGGTTAATGTCTGTCTTTCACATTGGGCACGATGTGTGCATGACTAATATCTGTGTTTCACATTGGGCACGATATGTGCATGACTAATGTCTGTGTTTCACATTGGGCACGATGTGTGCATGACTAATATCTGTGTTTCACATTGGGCACCATGTGTGCATGACTAATGTCTGTGTGTCACATTGGGCACCATGTGTGCATGACTAATGTCTGTGTGTCACATTGGGCCCCGATGTGTGCATGACTAATGTCTGTGTGTCACATTGGGCACCATGTGTGCATGACTAATGTCTGTGTGTCACATTGGGCACGATGTGTGCATGGCTAACGTCTGTGTATCACATTGGGCACCACGTGAGCATGACTAATGTCTGTGTCACCTGGTGGTCTTTGGGCTGGGATCACCTACATGGTCACGATGTGTGCATGACTAACGGGTGGTCTTTTGGCAGGGATCGCCTACATGGGCACGATGTGTGCATGGCTAATGTCTGTGTCACATGGTGGTCTTTGGGCAGGGATCGCCTACATGGGCACGATGTGTGCATGGCTAATGTCTGTGTCACATAGGTCACGATGTGTGCATCTAATGTCTGTCACATGGTGGTCTTTGGGCAGGGATCGCCTACATGGGCACGACGTGTGCATGGCTAATGTCTGTGTCACATGTTGGTCTTTGGGCAGGGATCGCCTACATGGGTACGTTGTGTGCATGACTAATGTCTGTGTCACATTTGGCACGATGTGTGCATCTAATGTCTGTGTCACATGTTGGTCTTTGGGACGAATGGGCACGACGTGTCAGCAAGTCTGGTCACTTGGCCAGTGCATCTAATGTCTGTGTCACACTGGGCACGATATGTGCTGTGCATCTAATGTCTGTGTGTCACATAGGTCACGATGTGTGCATGACTGTGTCACATGTCGGTCTTTGGGCAGGGATCGCCTACATGGGCACGATGTGTGCCGGATCCTCCGTGTCCGTGGTGGAGAGCAAACCCAACCAGAACGCCGTGCTGACTGCTGTCCATGAACTCGGACACAGGTCAGTCCGTCCCTTCCGCTGCTGCAAACCTCAGCGCTGTAATCTCCCTTTGTGAAGTTTTTATTTAATTATAATTTTATTCGAGCCTTTATTCTGAGCGCTGTTACCTCCCTTTGATGGGGTGGGGCGTGGGGGGGTGGGGGTGTAGTTGGTGGGTGGGTGGGTGGGTGGGGGGGGGGGCAGCCTTCAACCTGAGCCTTGTTGTCTTCCCACCTCCACCCCCCCCCCCCCCCCCCCTTTATTTATATTTTTAGACAATCTACATTCTGAGCGCTGTTACCTCCCTTTGTTTGTTGATTAAAAAAATATGCCAGCCTAAACGTTGAGTGTTGCCACCTCCCGTGGGCACATAATTAATAAACAGAAACTAAGATGAACGGGTACACCATTCTAGAATTTTGCAATGTATTCACGAGTTGTTTTTACAATGACATAGAGAAGCAACAAAAACATAATAAAATAAAAAAATCACAAGAAAATTAACCCCCAACAACAAAACGAAAAGTCAATAAGCGTTAGCTTCATCTGCATCCTTCAAATGGCCACAATCAAGTCATCTCGCCATTGTAACCTGGGAACAATAAGAGCGCCATTGTAAGTCAGTATGATGATGATTTTCTGTAATTTCAGTTTAAGTGAGCCAGTATGATGATGATTTTCTGTAACTTTCAGTTTAATTAAACCAGTATGATGATGATTTTCTGTAACTTTCAGTTTAAATGAACCAGTATGATGATGATTTTCTGAAGTTTCAGTTTAAATGAACTAGTATGACGATGATTTTCTGTAACTTTCAGTTTAAATGAACTAGTATGACGATGATTTTCTGTAACTTTCAGTTTAAATGAACCAGTATGATGATGATTTTTTTGTAACTTTCAGTTTAAATGGATCAGTATGATGATGATTTTACTGTAACTTTCAGTTTAAATGAATGAGCATGATGATGATTTTTCTGTAACTTTCAGTTTAAATGAATGAGCATGATGATGATTTTTCTGCAACTTTCAGTTTAAATGCCAGCCATGACGGTGTCAACAATCCCTGCAGCCTAGCTTCCGGTCACGTGATGAGAGCGGTGCGTTCTGGGACGTCCTCGTCACGCTGGCGCTTCTCTGTGTGCTCAGCACTCAGCATCAAGAGACTGATGTCCCACATCACAGAGTTAGTCGTACCGCCAGTTTTAACTCAGGCCTTTGGGGGTCAGGGGGTGTAGTTGGTGGGTGGGTAGGTGTGGGGGCAGCCTTCAACCTGAGCCTTGTTGTCTTCCCACCTCCACCCCCACGGCCCACCCCTTTTTTTTTTTCTTTTTTTTTTAGACAACCTACATTCTGAGCGCTGTTACCTCCCTTTGTTTGTTGATCAAAAAAGAAGATTTTGTTTTTTTAATTGCCCCTCACCCCCAACTGCTCCTTTTCGAACTGTTCGCTCATTGGCCTATTGGTTTCTATAAAGACAGACTAACGGATAACTGGTTTTTCACTGTTTCAAAGGCGACGTTGTGGAAACTTCTCAGAGACGGTGGTGGAGCGCATATGGGCTTTTCATAGTGCATAGATACCATCTTGAACTGAACTGAATTTTAACGCCCAGCCAACCATGACGGTTATCTCAGGGCGAATTTATTTTTATTTTTAAATGAGCACAGAAGCCTGTGTGCCACAACAGAAGATCTCGTAAAAGATCACAGTACTTCCATTTGATGTAAACAGCAAAGTGGCAAGATGTCATAATCATTCAGTTTAATCGGCTTCACTAGACCAGTTTTGTGGGGTTTTGTATGAAAAGAGTTTTGAAATGTGTATTTACTTATGACAGAGTTTGGTCGTCCTGGTGTGACCGTGTGTGGTTGACAGGACGATAAAATCCAATTACTCACCAACTAACTAACTAATAACTCAGTCCGTCAACATGCCATACATCAGTTATGCACGTTTCAAAGCTCGGCCTTGCTAAATGTCAACTGCACTTTGTCCGTGGTTAAAGCATTCTGCATTTCTCGACTGCACTGACCAATGAGGAGCTTCAAGCTGTTCTCTCTCTCTCTCTCTCTCCTCTCTCTCTCTCTCTCTCTCTCTCTCTCTCTCTCTCTCTTCTTCTTCTTCTTCTCTCTTCTTCTCTCTCTCTCTCTCTCTCTCTCTCTCTCTCTCTCTCTCTCTCTCTCTCTCTCTCTCTCTCTCTCTCTCTCTCTCTCTCTCTCGCCCTTCTTCTTCTTCTTCTTCTTCTTTTATATATATAAAATCTCCTTTCTTTCTTTATAGTTGGAACGACTGTCTCTCCCCTCGGAAGACATCTGCACGTGCAGTACGCTCCAAGTATCTAGGTCAGCTGTACAGCCCTGATGAGATGTGCCAGATGTTGTATGGAGCGAGCTCCTACGTGTGCAGGGTGAGTGGCAGTTTTAGTCGGGCCCACCGCAATCACGTGGTGTTACTCAGGAGCCCCTGTCTGTAACTATGTCATGTGACGTTACTCAGGGGTCTGTAACTGTGTCATGTGGTGTTACTCAGGGGTCTGTGACTGTGTCATGTGATGTGACAGTGTGTGGGTACAGTCTGTATTACGGGGACTACAACAAGCTTTGTGCTGTCATGTGGTGTTAATCAAGGGTCGGTAACTGTGTCATGTGGTGTTTGTTACTCAGGGGTCTGTCACTGTGTCATGTGTGATGTGACTGTGTGTTATGGGCAGAGTCTGTACGATGGGGATGCAGGGGATTACAACAAGCTGTGCGTTGTCATGTGGTGTAACTCAAGGGTCTGTAGCTGTGTCGTGTGGTGTAACTCAAGGGTCTGTAACTGTGTCATGTGGTGTTACTCAGGGGTCTGTAACTGTGTCATGTGACTGCATGGGCAGAGTCTGTACAACGGGGATGCAGATGATTACAGCAAGCTGTGTGCTTATGTGGTGTAACTCAGGAGTCTGTAACTGTGTCATGTGGTGTAACTCAGGGGTTTGTAACTGTGTCATGTGGTGTAACTCAAGGGTCTGTAGCTGTGTCATGTGGTGTTACTCAAGGGTCTGTAGCTGTGTCATGTGGTGTTACTCAGGGGTCTGTAACTGTGTCATGTGGTGTTACTCAGGGGTCTATAACTGTGTCATGTGGTGTTACTAAGGGGTCAGTAACTGTGTCATGGGCTGTTACGCAGGGGTCTGTAACTGTGTCATGTGACTGTCATGGGCAGAGTCTGTACGACGGGGATGCCGGGGACTACAGAAAGCTGTGTGCTGTCATGTGGTGTTACACAGGAGGCAACAACTGCACCACCGTTGTCGGCACAGACGGCGTGGTGTGTGGGCACCGAAAGGTAAGTCTGCACCTCAGTTCCAGTAGACTTAGGTCTTGAGGACAGCGACAATAAGGATTACTGTGGTCATGAAGACGGCTATGACAGAATGACACTGACTCAACCGATAATGAGTCTCATTATGCTGATGACCGCAATGTTGACGACAAAGATGATGATGGCAGCGATGACGATGATGATGTTGACAACCGCGACCTCGACGACGATGATGATATTGACGTCGATGATGAATATAATTACGACGACGACGATGATGATATTGACGTCGATGACGATTATAATTACGACGACGACGATGATGATATTGACGTCGATGATGAATATAATTACGACGACGACGATGATGATATTGACGTCGATGATGATTATAATTACGACGACGACGATGATGATATTGACGTCGATGATGAGTATAATTACGACGACGACGACGACGACGACGACGACGACGACGACGACGACGACGACGACGACGACGACGATAGTGACGTCGATCATGATTATAATTGCAACGATGACGATGATGATATTGTCGTCGATGATGATTATAATT
>JABMCL010003469.1:1835000-1840000 GCA_018857735.1 Alviniconcha marisindica | reverse complement strand
TTTTCATATTTCATTTAGCGTGACTCTTTTAACTCTTTCTATCCGTTGTGCAGCCAGACACGTGCCCGCTGGGTGACAGCTCCATGTCAGAATCGGGTGACAGTTTTGACTCTTTCTGTTCGCTGTGTGGATAGACACGTGCCCGCTGGGTGACAGCCCCATGTCAGAATCGGGTGACAGTTTTAACTCTTCCTGTTCGCTGTGTAGGTAGACACGTGCCCGCTGGGTGACAGCCCCATGTCAGAATCGGGTGACAGTTTTAACTCTTCCTGTTCGCTGTGTGGATAGACACGTGCCCGCTGGGTGACAGCGCCATGTCAGTATCGGACGATGCTTTTATCTCTGTCTGTCCACTTTATGGCTAGACACGTGTCGATTGGGTGACAGCCCCGTGCAGGTGTCGGGTGACTCCTTCTGTCCGGTCTGTGGATAGACACGTGCCCACTGAGTGACAGCTCCATGTCAGAATCGGGTGACACTTTTAACTCTTTCTGTCCGTTCTGTGGCTAGACAGTGACAGCTCCATGTCAGTGTCTGGTGACATTTTTAACTCTTTCTGTCCGCTGTGTGGCTAGACACGTGCCCGCTGAGTGACAGCTCCATGTCAGAATCGGGTGACAGTTTTAACTCTTTCTGTCCGCTGTGTGGCTAGACAGTGACAGCTCCATGTCAGTATCGGGTGACAGTTTTAACTCTTTCTGTCCGTTCTGTGGCTAGACAGTGACAGCTCCATGTCAGTATCGGGTGACAGTTTTAACTCTTTCTGTCCGTTCTGTGGCTAGACAGGGGACAGACTCCATGTCAGTATCGGGTGACAGTTTTAACTCTTTCTGTCCGCTGTGGGGCTAGACAGCCCGGGTGACAGCTCCATGTCAGAATCGGGTGACAGTTTTAACTCTTTCTGTCCGTTGTGTGGCTAGACAGTGACAGCTCCATGTCAGAATCGGGTGACAGTTTTAACTCTTTCTGTCCGTTCTGTGGCTAGACAGTGACAGCTCCATGTCAGTATCGGGTGACAGTTTTAACTCTTTCTGTCCGCTGTGTGGCTAGACACGTGTCCGCTGGGTGACAGCCCCATGCCGGTGTCGGGTGACAGTTTTAATTCTTTCTGCCCGGGTGTGGCTAGACAGTGCAGCCCATTCAGTGGGTGACAGTTTTAACCTTTCTGTCCTTGTGGCTAGACAGTGCAGCTCCATGTCAGTGTCGGGTGACAGTTTTAACTCTTTCTGTCCACGGTGTGCATAGACACGTGCCAGCTGGGTGACAGCTCCATGTCAGAATCGGGTGACAGTTTTAACTCTTTCTGTCAGCTGTGTGGCTAGACACGTGCCCGCTTGGAGACAGCCCCATGTCCGGTGTCGGGTGACAGTTTTAACTCTTTCTGTCCGTTGTGTGGCTAGACACGTGCCGCTGGGTGACAGCCCCATGCCGGTGTCGGGTGACAGTTTTAACTCTTTCTGTCCGCTGTGTGGCTAGACACGTGTCCGCTGGGTGACAGCCCCATGCCGGTGTCGGGTGACAGTTTTAACTCTTTCTGTCCGCTGTGTGGCTAGACACGTGTCCGCTGGGTGACAGCCCCATGCCGGTGTCGGGTGACAGTTTTAACTCTTTCTGTCCGTTGTGTGGCTAGACACGTATCCGCTGGGTGACAGCCCCATGCGGTGTCGGGTGACAGTTTTAACTCTTTCTGTCCGCTGTGTGGCTAGACACGTTCCGCTGGGTGACAGCCCCATGCCGGTGTCGGGTGACAGTTTAACTCTTTCTGTCCGCGTGTGTGGCTGACACTGTGTCCGCTGTGGTGACAGCCCATGCGGTGTCGGGTGACAGTTTGCTTTTCGTCGCTGTGTGGCTAGACACGTATCGTGTGGTGTGCCTGTCCGTGTGGGTTGACAGGTGTGTTATGTTGTCTGTCGTGTGTGTGCTGTGTGTGTGTGTGTGGTGGTGTGTGGGTGTGAGTGTGTGGTGGGATGTGTTGTGTGAGCTGTGATGTGTGTGTCTGTGTGTAGTGTGTGTGAGTGTGTGTTGCGTGTGTGAGTGTGTGTTTGATCCTATGTGTGTGTGTGTGTGTTGTGTGTGTGGTGTGTGTGTGTGTGTGTGTGTGTGTTGTGTGTTGTGTGTGTGTGTGTGTGTGTGTGTGTGTTTGGTGTGTTGTGTGTGTTGTGTGTGTGTGTGTGTGTGTGTGTGTGTGTGTGTGTTGTGTGTGTGTTGTGTGTGTGGTGTGTGTGTGTGTGTGTTGTGTGTGTGTGTGTGTGTGTGTGTGTGTGTGTGGTGTGTGTGTGTGTGGTGTGTGTGTGTGTGTGTGTGTGGTGTGTGTGTGTGTGTGTGTGTGTGTGTGTGTGTGTGTGTGTGTGTGTGTGTGTGTGTGTGTGTGTGTGTGTGTGTGTGTGTGTGTGTGTGTGTGCCTTAGCTTACCATTAGTAATAGTAGTTTATATGAATCTATCAGATACTCTGCTGCCTTATCTGGTGGTTGTATGCTTATAAATGCATGTATGACACAGTGATGCACGCACTGTATGCATGTATGCATGCGCTGTCGACACGCATATTTTGTGTGGAAGTGTTTAGGCTTGATGCATACATCTTCACTCAGTCATTCATGCTCCATTTATGTATATAAATGGTGGCTTGTGTTGTTGTTTTTTGTGTTTTTTTGCTTGCTTTTTTCCCATTTTAATTCATCAGTAACTTAGAAAGGACTAGTTGTTAGACAAGTTTTGACTGAACATAAACTACAATCCTTGTAAGATAAAGCTTTCGAGACTGAGTTCGAGTTCTCTCTCTCTCTCTCTTCTCTTCTTCTCCTCTTCTTCTTCTCTCTCTTCTCTCTTGTCTCTTCTGTCTTCTGTCTGTCTCTGTCTCTTCTGTCTTGTCTCTGTGTCTGTTCTGACTGTGTCTCTGTCTGTCTGTCTGTCTGTCTGTCTGTCGTGTCTGCCTGTCTGTGCTGTCTGTCTGTCTCTGTCTCTCTCTGTCTCTGTCTTCTGTCTGTCTCTGTCTGTGTCTCTCTGTCTCTCTTCTGTCTCTGTCTCCTTCTCTCTGCCTGCCTCCCCTCTCTTCCTCTCTCTCTCTGTCTCTTCTCTCTCTCTCTCTCTCTCTCTCTCTCTCTCTCTCTCTCTCCTCTCTCCTCTCTCTCTCTCTCTCTCTCTCTCCCTTTCTTCGACCATAGGAGCTGAACTCCAAGAAGACGAGCAATTTACAATTAACACATCATTGATAACATCCCAGTATTGGGTCCAGCTGCGTCACCAGATAAGTAGCAACAAGGTCGAAAGATCCTTATTTTCATTCGTCCGGCGTATTAAAAGAAAGTCGTTTTTTCCTCAGTACTGTAGTGGCGTATTTTTATATGGTTGCCATTTGCAGCTTGTCCCTACGGCGATTCCATCAAATCCTGCAAGCCTTACTACTGCATGATGGGATATGCTGCCCAGTGTTGCGCCACGTGTAGAAGATGAGTCACCGGGGACACCCTCTTCCTGCCGCCATCTTGTCCTCCAATCCGCAATGAAACAGAACGGGCCCAAGAAGATCAGTGACAAGAAGAAAAAAAAGAACGAACAAGACAAGACAAAATTAAGGAGGAGGAAGAACAGAGGGGGCGGGGCAGAAGGGGGTGCTGGGGCGGGGGGGGGGGGGGGGGGGGGGGGAGAGAGAGAGAGAAAGGACAAACAACAGCAAGAAGAACAGAAGAAGAAGAAAAAAAGCGATAATTCTACCTTTTAGGTTCAAACCGCCACAGCTAGGACAGATCGGTGTACCTGTTAGGTTCATAACAACAAAAAAGAGATCATTGTACCTTTTAGGTGTACAACAACAGCAAAAAGAACAGCAAAAAGAAACCAGTGCATCTTTAAGGTGAACAGCAGCAGCAGCATCAAGACGAGATCAGTGTACCTTTAGGTTCACAGTAACGCGCTCCACCACCAAACAATAACAACAAGAAGAAGAGATCAGTGTACCTTTAGGTTCACAGTCACTCACACCACCACCAACAATAACAACAACAAGAGATCAGTGTACCTTTAGGTTCACAGTCACTCACTCCACCATCAACAATAACAACAACAAGAGATCAGTGTACCTTTAGGTTCACAGTCACTCACTCCACCATCAACAATAACAACAACAAGAGATCAGTGTACCTTTAGGTTCACAGTAACGCACTCCACCATCAACATAACAACAACAAGAGATCAGCGTACCTTTAGGTTCACAGTCCTCACACCACCACCAACAATAACAACAGCAAGAGATCAGTGTACCTTTAGGTTCACAGTCACTCACACCACCACCAACAATAACAACAACAAGAGATCAGTGTACCTTTAGGTTCACAGTAACGCACTCCACCATCAACAACAACAACAAACAAGAGATCAACGTACCTTTAGGTTCACAGTCACTCACACCACCACCAACAATAACAACAACAAGAGATCAGTGTACCTTTAGGTTCACAGTCACTCACACCACCACCAACAATAACAACAACAAGAGATCATGTACCTTTAGGTTCACAGTCACTCACCACCCCAACAACACAACAAAGACATACCTTAGTTCACAGCACTCACACCACACCAACAATACAACAGCAGAGATCAGTGTACCTTTAGGTTCACAGTCACTCACACCACCACCAACAAAACAACAGCAAGAGATCAGTGTACCTTTAGGTTCACAGTAACGCACTCCACCATCAACAATAACAACAGCAAGAGATCAGTGTACCTTTAGGTTCACAGTCACTCACACCACCACCAACAATAACAACAACAAGAGATCAGGTACCTTTAGGTTCACAGTCACTCACACCACCACCAACAATAACAACAACAAGAGATCAGCGTACCTTTAGGTTCACAGTAACGCACTCCACCATCAACAACAACAACACAACAAGAGATCAACGTACCTTTAGGTTCACAGTCACTCACACCACCACCACAACATAACAACAACAAGAGATCAGTGTACCTTTAGGTTCACAGTCACTCACCC
>JABMCL010003469.1:1827500-1830000 GCA_018857735.1 Alviniconcha marisindica | reverse complement strand
TTTCAAAACTATTTACAAAATCGCAAACAAGCCGTTGTTATAAAAGGTAAAAAGTCTGAATACAAAACAGTACCTTCTGGAGTTCCACAGGGGTCTGTGTTAGGACCCTTGTTATTTCTCATATATATAAACGACATAACCAAAAATATTGAATCTGTTATAAAACTTTTTGCGGATGACACAAGTGTGTCACTTGCATTGAAAGACCCCGACAGAAGAGCAGCAATTTTAAATTCTGACTTGGAAAAAATTAACAGCTGGGCGAAACGATGGAAAGTTAGTTTTAATGAAGAAAAAACTGAATTGTTAACATTTAAGAAAGACAACCATCCAGTTTACCCACTGTCATTTGGAAATATTGTTCTCGAAGACAAGGAATGTCACAAACACTTAGGTCTGATTTTTCAAAGTAACTGCAAATGGGAAAAACATATAAACAGTATTATTAGAAAAGCAACCCTTCTTATTTCATGTTTACGTTCCTTTAAGTACAAGTTATGCAGAAAAGCCTTGGATACTATGTACAAATCCTTTATATTGCCACAGTTTGACTACGCCGACATTGTTTGGGATAATTGTACTGGAACACTTTCAAACATGCTCGAAAACCTGCATTTGGAAGCTATAAGAATTATTTTAGGAGCTGTTAGAGGAACAAGCCACGAAAAGTTGTATAAAGAATCTGGATTTTGCACACTAAAAGAAAGACGAAAACGTCACAAGCTATTAATGTTTCACAAAATGATTAATTACCTATGCCCCGGATACCTATCGAACTTAGTACCACCTCTAGTTTCAACAACAAACCCGTATCATCGCAGACGACCACATGAAAGAGTCATTCCCGCTCACAAAACAGAACTATATGCAAATTCATTCATTCCGTCAACTACCCAACTGTGGAACACATTACCTCAAACTATACAAACAAATCCTTCAATTAGTCTGCTGAAAAAATATTTGTCAACGAATGACACTGTGGTTCCTATATATTATTATTTTGGTTCTAGAAAGGAACAAGTTAAGCATTGTAGACTTCGACTTGTTATTAGCGATTTAAATTATGACTTATTCAGACGCCACCTGTTAGAAGACCCTATATGTTCATGCGGATATACAGCAGAAACATCAGAGCATTTCTTACTACATTGTCCCCTTTATAATAGTATTAGAAATAAAACCATTAATAAACTAGATGAGAATGAAAGAAATATCAACACACTTCTGTTTGGAAACGACCAGCTACATTTAGAAACTAATAAGAAAATATTTGCTATAGTCCACGACTTTCTGCGCCAAACCGACCGCTTGTAAATCTGTAAAAGTCTGCCAAAATTTGTTTATGATACAAGCGAAGAAGTACACGTTTTCTCCCCTCTCTCTCAGATCAATAATTATGACAACATTACTAGACCATTCGGTTAGTTATTTGCTTTTTAACCCCCACCCCCTCCTCCCGTTTTGTTGCTATTGTTTTGTTTTTGTTTTGTTTGTTTTTGTTGTCATTTTGGTCTTTGTTGGTTTTGTTGCCTCTGACGTTTTGACAACAATTTGCCATCTTGCCATCGTAAATGTCTGTGTGATTATCATTTTATCTATAGGTAACACTCAAATAAGCATATTGCTTTTGTGTTTCCTGTACTTATTTGTTGAGCTTATGATTACGATGAATGAATAAAATAAAATAAATGTTTGTTTAAACCAATGGCAGTATCCTTGCAGCATATCTATCATTGGAGGGAGCTGCCACAAGTATAGTTTTCGTCGCGACGAAAATGATATTTGTGGCAGCTCCCGCCAATGATACATGTCAAGGTATGTTATCATAGGCTTATATTCTACATTGTGTGTTCGACCTCGACCTCAGAATACAAACTCCTTGGCAATAACACTGTGGTGATTAGCTGCTGTACTGTTAAACGAAAGTAATCAAACGTCAAATACTTGTCCTCTGAATTCAAACGCCAGACAAGTACTCGTTAACCTACCCTTAGAAAGCTGAGCTATGACAATTCGACTCAAGTCAAGTGAAGCACTTCTTTATTCCGTTGAGAAGGGAAACATCTCGCCGGATCTCCCTACCTACGAAATGCTGGACGATAAAAAGGTGTAAAAAAAAAATCGCCAGTGTCATGAACTGTGTTTTCGACGTCAGTTATCAAAGAGAAATCGATCTCCGCGACATGGCGCTAGCGGTCACTTCATGTCCGAACAATTTCCTGGCTTGGTTCTGTGTCTGTCCCCGCTACGAGTTCGGTTTGGTAACTGCTATCAGAGGCAACGGGTGACTGATCACAGACTTGTCGCCTGACTTGTTCCTGTGCGCCCAGGTACCCGTCTCAAACTCCTAGCTGAGTGCGCTACGTCGGTGTGTGTGTGTGTGTGTGTGTGTGTGTGTGTGTGTGTGTGTGTGTGTGTGTGTGTGTGTGTGTGTGGTTTAGGAGAGAGAGAGAGGGTGCGTGTGTGTGTGTGTGTGTGTGTGTGTGTGGGTGTGTGTGTT
>JABMCL010003469.1:1820000-1822500 GCA_018857735.1 Alviniconcha marisindica | reverse complement strand
AGATGGATCATGGTCATTGAGTAGATGGATCACAGTCACTGAGTCGATGGATCATAGGCATTGAGTAGATGGATCATAGGCATTGAGTAGAACACTGGTGTAGCACGAAAGAGCGGATTCTGTGGCTTCGTTGTGCGGACGGTGTGCAGATCGAAATAATGGAAACGAGTATCCCTGTCGATGTGTTCGTTGGTCTGTCCAAAGACTGAGGATCCGTCTTCTTCTTCCTCTTCTTCCGTTCTCGCCCTGCTATAACCGTACTGGTTGACTGGGCGTAAGACACCAAATTACTTCCTTCCTCTTCTTACGTAGAGTGGCCGCCTTCATCATAATGAAGATCATGTCATTGTTAGGGGTTGCGTAGTAGAAAGGGGGAAAAAATCCTACAAACGAGATTTATGAGCCGGTGTGGCCTAGCGGTAAGGCGTTAGGCTGGTAAGCGGAAGGACCTCAGTTCGATACCGCTTCGGCTCTCCTTTCTCTTCAAAAAGGTTGTGGTTTGTGGACACTGTCTTGTGACTTTGTCCATCACTTCCTACTGAAACATAAAAATTGGCTCTCATCGCTGCCAATCTTAATGCAGGAATCATTCTGGTGGTGACAGTGTAGCGATAGGTATATGATCTCCCTCTCCCCCCACCTCCATACCTCTTCCTCCCCCTTCTCCCCGTCCCTAATAAGCCTTATGGTTTCTGTGGACGTTAAGCACCATGTTTACTTACTTTACAAACGAGTTTTGAGTGTTTATTGTCCCACCAGCTGGCATTTCACGTCTCCGACAAGGCCAGTCCGGCTGCCGTAGCGGTCACCGGGAGCAAACCTCGACCGGCACAGCCCTATAGCCATCATCAACACTGTGGGGCAGGGACCTGCTCTAACAGTTTCGAAAAGAAGGGCAAATTTGAAACAGGGAGAACGTTTCTGAGTTCGCGTGGACTGAGGCTGATATTCTACAAACGTGGTCGGACGGGTGTGCCAACACAAACAACCACTTAATACATTCAAAAACGAAAATGTATTGTTATGTCACCTCTTTCTCTCTCTCTCTCTCTCTCTCTCTCTCTCTCTCTCTCTCTGTCTCCTCTCATCTTCTCCATCTCTCTCTCTCTCTCTCTCCTCTCTCTCTCTCTCTCTCTCTCGTCTAATTCTCTCTCCTTTTTCTGACGTCTGGGAGTAGTGTTCCTTACCATTCAGTTATGGAAACAACTAATCATGCCGTTTGCAGCAGATTGCATTGTTTCTTATCAAGGCAGGGAAAATGAGACAGTAACTGACTGATTTGGAATAGTAGCGGCACTAGTTGTATGTAGGTGCTGTGTGTGTGTTGGGGGGGGGGGGTGAGGCTGATATTTAAACGGTCAGGGCCAAAAAAACAATTAATCATTAAAAACGAAAATGTATTGTTGAGTAATTGCAGTGTTTCATTTCTCTGTCAAATCTCTTCGTCCTAAAACTCTCTTTCTCTGTCTCTCTTTCTCTCTCCTCTCTCTCTCTCTCTCTCTCTCATTCTCTTCCGCATTATCTGTGCTAACTCTCTCTCTCATCATCATCATTTTCTCTCTCTCTCTCTCTCTCTCTCTCTCTCTCTCTCTCTCTCTCTCTCTCTCTCTCTCTCTCTCTCTCTCTCTCTCTCTCTTTTCTTAACTGTGAATGTCTTGGTTATTAGTAGTACTGTAGCAACGGCAGATATGTGAGTCGGCCTTTGTGCTAATATCTTCACCGTTGAGAAATAAAGTTCAATCAATCAATCAATCAATCAATCAATCTGTCTGTCTGTCTGTCTGTCTGTCTGTCTGTCTGTCTGTCTGTCTGTCTGTCTGTCTGTCTGTCTGTCTGTCTCTCTCTCTCTCTCTCTCTCTCTCTCTCTCTCTCTCTCTCTCTCTCTCTCTCTCTCTCTCTCTCTCTCTCTCTCTCTCTCTCTCTCTCTGTAACTCTATGTCTTCTATACTTCTGTGCAGCGTACTTTAAAAACTCATTAATAAGGTAAAAGCGTTTCATGCACACCTCTCTTCATATCTTTATTAGTGAATGATAGCACTCAGTTCAGCTGAGTATCCCCGACTCCATTTGACGTGAACTATAAAACTGTCATCCGATCGTCATCTTCAATCCAGCATAAAGGGGAAGGGGGGGGGGGGGGGGGCGCTGGTCGGTTGGGGGAGGGGGGGGAGGTGGGGGTGATACAATGCGGCATTCACTGCGGTGAACCAGTTTTCCTAGTGGTAGGCGACGGGCGAGCATACAGCCGGAGTCGTGTTCGAATTCTCTCGCTTCACCGAGCCCTTCAACAGGAAGTTGTGGATACAGTGGTTGGGTTTGACTTTGGTCCCCGTCGTTTAATGAAACAATAAAATGCCCCGGTCAGCATTATGATGCAGAATTATTCTGGTTGTAACAGTGAGACGGTAGTTTTCTCCCCCCCCCCCCCCCCCCCCCAACCAACCTCCCGGCCCCCCTTAACCTTCCCACAATTCTTAGCATTTCGGTCCCTGCCAGTACA
>JABMCL010003469.1:1802500-1807500 GCA_018857735.1 Alviniconcha marisindica | reverse complement strand
AACCAATTACTTTGCATCTATAATGATTTATGTTCATCTTTTGATAAAGGAATAACTACGCAAGCGGTTTATCTTGACATATCCAAAGCATTCGACCGTGTGTGGCACACGGGCCTGCTATAAACTGCTATCAAAACTGGAAGCCGTCGGCATCAAGGAAAATTGCTTAACTGGTTTCGGGACTATTTATCATGTCGCATGCAGGCTACTGTAATTAAAGGGGAGAAGTCCGATTTTAAGAGTGTTTCAGCAGGAGTCCCACAAGGCTCTGTGCTTGGACCACTTCTGTTCTTGATTTATATTAATGACATTGTTAACAATATTGAGATCTGTGATCAAGTTATTTGCAGACGACACTAGTTTGTCCTTGGCCCTAAACAACCCCGACTCGCGTGCTGAAATACTGAACCATGACTTAGAACAAATTAATGAATGGGCCAAAAAATGGAAAGTTAGATTTAACGAAGAAAAAACTGAACAATTAAACTTTACTAGAGGTCAGAATCAAAATCAACAACTCACTTTTGGCAGCACAACTCTAAAAGAAACACCATCTCACAAACACTTAGGGATAATCTTACAAAACAACTGCAGATGGGATGAACACATTAGGTCTGTTATAAACAAAACAAGTATGTTAATTTCCTGTCTTCGGTCTTATAAGTACAAAATAAGCAGAAAAGCGATAGAAACTATGTGCAAGTCGTTCATCCTCCCACTTTTTGATTATGCTGATATTGTCTGGGATAACTGCACCGACACTCAATCAAAAATGCTAGAAAACCTGCACTTAGAAGCCATAAGAATCATCATAGGAGGTATACGCGGAACTAACCACCAGAAACTTTACAAAGAATCTGGATTCTGCACATTAAAGGAAAGAAGGAAACGGCATAAACTCTTGATGTTCCACAAAATGATACTAGGTCTCTGTCCCCAATATATAAGTGACCTCTTACCCCCTTTAGTCGCCCACATTAATCCGTACCACAGACGCAGACCATTAGAAAGAGACGTGGCTACATGCAAAACTGAACTTTATCGAAACTCTTTCAATCCATCTACCACAGCAGAGTGGAATTCTCTCCCCATTAGCGTTCAACAAAGTACATCAACGATCATTGTCCTTGTCCGACAGTAAAGTTCCAGCTTATTACTACTTTGGAGAAAGAACAAGTCATTCACTGTCATATAGTCAAAATGCACAAGTCATTCACTGTCGCCTTCGCCTAGAAATGAGTAACCTTAACAATGACCTAGTCAACCGCCATTTAAGCACCGACCCAAATGTTCTTGTGGTTATTCTAGAGAAACGGCCCGAGCATTACCTCCTTCATTGTCCTAACTACCTTAACATCCGTGCAAGAACAATACTTACCCTCCTAGCAACCAAACCAATATTTGAACACTACTGTACAGTAACTTAGACTGCGATTTTCCAGAAAACAAACACATATTCTAACTGTTCATGAATCATTAAGCTATCTAAACGACTTTAAAATCAGAACTGTAAGTTAGCAGGTAGCTGACCTGTAATATGATTTTGTTTTGTTTTTGTTTTTGTTTTTTGTTTTTGTTTTTGTTTGTTTGTTTGTTTTACCGTATATACTGACCTGTGCACATGTGATTTGTCCTGTTAGCATTGTACAGTTAAGGGACGTTAAAAATCCAAGTATTAACTCCTGTATATGTGATTATATGTTTTAATTATACAAATGACCGACTGCCTGCTCATACCTCTGAACTTTGTCAAAAATTAATAATTATGCTACTGTAGAAAAATGACCTCAAACCATCTTTCCCTTTTCCGTCTCCCACCCCCCTCTGTCTCCTTACGCCATTTCTCTCTCGCTAGTATTTATTTAGGCACAAGCCAATCTATCTGTCTACCTAACATTGTTTTGTTTTTTCAACTAAATTTGTTTTGACTGTTTTCTAGTGACTGTTCGTATTTTGCGTTTTGTTATTGTTGTTTGTTTGTTTCTTTTTGTTTTTCTTCTTTTTGTTTTTATTGTTGTTATTTTTTTGGTCACTTTTCATTTATTGATAGCGAAGTGAAATGTTCGTCCGCCATACATTGTGTTTTTTTTCCAACTGCATGAGCTCATCGCCTATAAGCTATAGCTTGTTGATGAGCAGATAATGATTTTTTTTTATATGTTTATTTCGTCTGGGATAAAAAAAATGTTTAAACAAAAAAGAAGAAAAAAAAGGAGGATATTACTGCTGTTAAATTAACAATGTCGCGACGTGTTACGCTAATGGCGGAGATATTGTCAACCCCGTTCTCATTTCCACCAGCCCGACTTCTTGTGATCTGCGGACCGAGGAATTTCAATCTTGCTCAAAGAATTGTCTTCTCTCCCACGCATCATTAAGCAACATGTGTATGCTATCACATCCGGCATCCGATAATGGAAATGTTATCGGAAATAAATCAGAATGATGATGATATGCTTGCAAAAAGTATATCAACAAAAAAGGGAACAAGGGGTTCACTAGAGGTCACACGAACACAACAAAGACTCCAGTCGCCTACTGATGTAGTTATTGGAAATAACCTAGGGCGTGCACTTTACAGATTTTTGACTGAACCTTAACTACAATCCTTGTAATATAAAGTTTTTGAGTTCGAGTTCTCTCTCTCTCTCTCTCTCCCTCCCTCCCCCCTCTCTCTCTCCCTCTCTCTCTCCCTCTCTCCCCCTCTCCCTCTCTCTCTCTCTCTCTCTCTCCCTCCCTCCCCCCTCTCTCTCTCCCTCTCTCTCTCCTTCCCTCCCCCTCTCCCTCTCTCTCTCTCCCTCCCTCCTCCCCCCCCTCTCTCTCTCTCAAGACGTTGTGTGGTGTTCGCACGCGGTTTATTCCTGTTCATGTTTGTGCGGCTCTCGAAGAGGCTTTCAGAGATTCCACACAGACGTCCATTATCACGCTTCGGCTCATAACTACAATACACAGTGTGTTTGTTGTTCGTTCTCACATCTTGGAACAAAGCTGCCCTTTGACATTTGGAGTTGGCCAACCTAGCCTTTCACCTGCAGTGTCATTTCTGCACGTTTACTGTGCTGGTCTTACTGGTCTCTGCACGTTTGCTGTGCTGGTCTTACTGGTCTCTGCACGTTTGCTGTGCTGGTCTTACTGGTCTCTGCACGTTTGCTGTGCTGGTCTTATTGGTCTCTGCACGTTGTACTCCGCGAGACCTAATGGTTCGTGAAATTTGGGTTCAGGGACTGTAGCTGACATTGGCGTCTTCTGTGTGTGTGTGTGTGTGTGTGTGTGTGTGTGTGTGTGTGTGTGTGTGTGTGTGTGTGGTGTGTGTCTCTCTCTCTCTCTCTCTCTCTCTCTCTCTCTCTCTCTCTCTCTCTCTCTCTCTCTCTCTCTCTCTCTCTCTCTCCCCCTCTCTCTCCCTCTCTCTCCCCCTCTCTCTCTCCCTCTCTCCCCTCTCTCTCCTCTTCTCTCTCTCCCCCCCCCTCTCTCTCTCTCTCTCTCCCTCCTCTCCTCCCCCTTCCTCCTCTCTCCTCCTCCCCCCTCCCTCTCTCTCCTCTCCTCCCTCCCTCCTCTCCCTCCCTCCCCTCCTCCCTCCCTCTCTCTCTCTCCCCCTCCACACACAGACACAGACCCATGCTCTGAAATTTCGTGACGTTCAAGTAGGTCGCAAGCTCCGTTCGTTTTATTATTTATTTAGTTAGTTAGTTAGTTGTGCTTTTGTTCAGTCAGAGAGTCGCAAAGCATGCCAGGCACTTATTTATTTATTTATTTATTTATTATATGAATACTCGTTGAGCGCCTCATCTGGAGACGAGCGCTGATCGCATCACTTCGATTCAATTCAAAATACTTTATTGTCCGTTGCAATCATAACAATTAAACGGAAATTTTTCTTCACTCACACCAGCTCTGCCACATTAACAATTTAGTTAAATTAAGTTGAACACATTAAAAACAGAAGCAGGTACAACACATAAAGAACAGCTGTCTAAAACAGATATATGATAGTATTTTCAATTTTGTATTCAGTGACTACTCATTCCTATAGTAAAAGTTTCAATACCAAAATAAATAAATGGGTTTGGGGGACGTTTGATATCAGCACATGTATACAATTAAATATCACACATACATTGGTTATGAACACCAGTGGCAACTACAGCGCTATTCTCTGCGTCTGCTCTCTAGTCGTATGCGACTCTGAATGGGTGACTGTAGCTTTACACAGCACGTTTTGAATACCCACCGAAGTGGTCACAACGCCGTTTAGTTGTTACATGGCTGGTGCCACGTGAAACTGCTGCCGTCTCGGCGCACGTTCAGTGCACACCATACAACCATGCACCAGTTTACAGTGTCACTTTATTCCAAGCCACTTACGTAGGATACATTTGAGTTAAGCTGAAACCTGCCACCTGCACTGTTGACAGAATGACCTGGGTCGTTTACGTGCTACTGCGTTAACGCTGGGCTGGAACGATCCGAAAGTAGTCAGCACAGAAAGCTGACCCTAGAAAAAAATAGAAGAAAAAAAATCTCCTGCCGGGACTCGAACGGGGGGCCTTTCAATCACGAGTCCGTCGCTCTACACTGAGCTATCCCCTGAGTTGTACAGACCCAGTCGGCCAAAGCCCAGCTCGATCTGGAACGTAAATCCGATCACAGGAAAGCGTTAGCGCGAGCAGCGATGCGAAACGGTCAACCGAAAGTTCGTCACGGTTGACCGCAACTGCAGTGTAGCGTAGCGACATGGCTGGTCACAGGTATGACAAACGTGACTGGGCGGGCAGAACCTCTCTCACGAACCTTGGTTTCCTTCTCGTCAAACTGGATTGTTTTGACTATCAGAACGATCGCTATCAGGCTGCCCGATGGTCATCTATCGGCCTGGATCTGAGAGCTATTGAAGCCGGAATGGACCATTGTCATTTTGACCCTGTAAAACAACAACTGCATGATTGAGGGTTCGCTTTTAGCCAGAAAGTTCTACCCACTTAGACAAGCAGAGTTAAGAACGA
>JABMCL010003469.1:1782500-1785000 GCA_018857735.1 Alviniconcha marisindica | reverse complement strand
ATATGTACTACAAAAGGGACACCACAACAAACCCTGAATTGCCTCATAATAACACACACGCACACACACACGCACGCACACACACACGCACGCACGCACGCACACACTCACGCACGTACGCACTCACGCACTCACGCACGCACGCACGCACACACACGCACACACACACACATGCGCACGCACACACACACACACACACACACCGCACACACGCACGCACGCACACACACACACACCACACGCACGCACGCACCACTCACGCACGTACGCACTCACCACGCACGCACGCACGCACGCACACACACACACCACACACGCAACACGCGCACACACCACACACACACACACACACACACACACACACACACACACACACACACACAACACAACACACACACACACACACGCACGCAGCACAACACACACACAACACACACAACCACCACACACCACGCACGCACGCACGCACGCACGCACGCACCACACGCACACACACACCACGCACCACGCAAGCACGCACGCGCACACACACATCTCACACATCCACACACGACACCAACACACAACACACACACACACACCAACAACACACACACACACACACACACAACACAACACCACACATCCAAGCAGATACAATTCAACGCCACATCCACAAAAAGACAATACTGTACAGCGGCATACGTGTATCTGTACCCTACCTTTTCGTGCTGATGCCGGACTTGTAGGTGTATTTGCATATAATCCATAGCAGCGCTGTGATTGGTTGGTTTCTTAAGAGACCTGCCCGCAAGGCGACACGAAGGACCCAATCAACGACGACGGACAGACGTGTAGCCAGGCCATCAACGCTCACCCGGGCCATTGCTACAGCTCTTTCTACCTCAGGGGATGCTGTGCGGCCTGTGAATCAGCTAAGACCAGAAACGCTGGTAGTGTAGCCTCTCTCTCTCTCTCTCTCTCTCTCTCTCTCTCTCTCTCTCTCTCTCTCTCTCTCTCTCTCTCTCTCTGTTAATAATTATCTTATCTTATTCTCTCTCTCTCTCTCTCTCTCTCTCTCTCTCTCTTCTCTCTCTCTCTCTCTCTCTCCCCTCTCTCTTCTTCCTCTCTCTCTTTTTCTCCTCTGTTTCTTCTCTCTCTCTCTTTTTCTCTCTTTCTCTTCTTCCTTTTTTTCTCTCCTTCCCCTTTATCTCTTACTATCTCCTCTCTCTCTCTCTCTCTCTCTCTCTCTCTCTCTCTCTCTCTCTCTCTCTCTCCTCTCTCTCCCCTGTGTAATATCTCATCTTCTCTCTTCTTCTCTCTTCTCCTCTCTCTCTCTCTCTCTCTCTCTCTCTCTCTCTCTCTCTCTCTCTCTCTCTCTCGTATTGTAAGTATCTTACTCTTGTCTCCTCTCTCTCTGCTGCATGAATAATCATCTATCTCTCTCTCGTCTCTCTCTTCTCTCTCTCTCTCTCTCTCTCTCTCTCTCTTCTCTCTCTCTCTCTCTCCTCATGGTATGTTAGTATGTACTGTGAGGTGGTAGGTCATCCACCTGCAACCTTCATGAGGGGCAAGGCCTAAATGAATAAATCATCCATATCGTCTGTTCGTCTGTCTCTGTGTTCTGTCTCTGTCTCTCTCCTCTTCTGCTTCTCTGCTCCTTCTCTCTGTCCTCTCTGTGACAGAACAAAGGAGCGGTGCATGACAAAACAAAGGGGCGGGGTGAGACCTTAGCTTTAGCCAAGCTGCTTGTCACTTGCAGATTGCGAGTTCGGGGACAAGGCCACGTGGTGCATTGGGAGAAACTACCCGAGCGACTGCTACGCCAACGGTCAAGTCTGCTGTGGCACGTGCGCCCAGCACAGGCAGTCATCGCCTGCAGGTCAGTATTTCAGGCCCCTGACCGAACCCCCGGCAAACCCCAATGAGCCGGTGTGGCCCAGCGGTAAGGCGTTAGGCTGATAAGCAGAGGGACCTCGGTTCGAATCCGATTCGGCTCTCCTTTCTCTTCAAAAATTGTGGTCTGTGAACACTGTCTTGTGACTTTGTCCCTCACAATTAATGAAACATTAAAATGGCTCTCATCGCTGCCCATCTTAATGCAGGAGTCATTCTGGTGGTGACAGTGTAGCGATAGGTATATAATCTCCCCCCCTCCCCACCCCCCCACCCCCACCCACCCGCCCACCTCCATACCCTCTTCCCCGGGGCCCTTCTCCCCGTCCCTAATAAGCCTTATGGTTTCTGTGGACGTTAAGCATCATGTTTACTTACCCCCAAAGCGGGCAAAAATCGGAAACAGAACGAGAGCCCGGAGCGCTCGTGCAGAATCAACACACAAGGGAGTTAATTAGCGCTTGAAATACGTTACACAAGTACAACAACAAAGACCCGAGTTGCCGACGGTAACTCTCACCTGGCATGCGTGTAAATACAAGGTTTGAGGATGTACCTCTGGTGAAGTTTATGTACCTTGTATTTATACACGTCGTGCGTCTGTGTGTGTGTGTGTGTGTGTGTG